>JBBMKE010000008.1:6285305-6298080 GCA_037834125.1 Lippia alba
ATCTTTGTTATTATTTAATATAATTCTTGAATGAGAGTTAAAAAATATCCAACAAAAATTTATTGGCTCGTCAAGTCAAATCGAGCTCAGCTTGATTTTTGGCAAGCCAAGCTCAAGCCCCAAAAAAATAAGTTTGACAAATTCAAGCTCAATCTCAATCCATGCAAATAATTTTCAAGCTCAAGCTCAACCTAGATTTTTTTTGGCCAAACTTGACTCTACTCGACTCGAGACGCACCCCTAATTCAATCTGTTTTAACTTAAATCTCATTAATTATAACATTTATTTATACCGATAAAAATATGTACAATTTTTTTTAAAAAAAATAATACATAGAAAGAATATTATAAATATTGCTAAAGATAACTATTTTCCTTAGTTGCTATTTATTTTTATAATAAAATAATATATAAAATAAAGACATGACAATCATATCTTTTCTATTTAATTAAAATTTTCAAAAATCTCACAATAGTATAGATAGATAGATAGATACAAACAAATTATTTGTTTATTTGGTAATCAAAATTTTAATTGTCGACTTTTTCGGTATAATCTTATATAGCTTATAGAGACCGAACAAATTCGATTGGGCCAAAAGCTAAATTAGGCCCAATATCTTGAAGCCCATAATTAAAATAAAGAAAGCTACTACTGATTTCTTTTCATTTCAAAAGTTTAAGAATTAATAATCGTAGATAAATGAAATTAAAAATTGAAATGCGAAAGATTGGGAGATGAAATAAGTGTATTGCTAACAGAAATCAGCAACAAAAATCCGACCATAATGTTACTAATTGCAATTAAGTTCCTCTACAAGACTTATTATATAAAGTTCCCTACAATTCTAAATAAAGGCAATTAGATCCAAATTAGTTTTGTTGAAATCATGAAAAGATCCCGCAAATTGACATTTAGCACATAATTTAATTAATTCAATTAGATAGGAGATTATATAATGCTTAGAAACAATTAAGCACATACTATCATGACAAAACAATTAAGGCTAGTAAAATACGAGATCATAAATTGGTAAATAAATACGTAACTCCGAAACTCACATGTAATGAAGTCTTGTCCTATTTTGGCGAAGTGGGGCATTACAGAGATTTTAAGAATTTCACGATCTATTAAATAGTATAATGTATATTGAAATTAAAAGAATGTAAAAAGTTCAAATTTCTTAAGCTCAATTTAATTAAAAAAAATTTGTTATTTGCACTTTAGAAATGCTCAATATTTTGAATTGTTTCAAATGTATATATATCAACACAAGTTTTATTAAATGTTGCTTATGTATAAATTTTGATATACTCAAAATTACATAAAATTAAAATAACTAATTAACATTGTGCGAGCAATTACACAAAAAAGGTGTGTACACTATTCAAATTTATATAAATAGTATTCAAGAACAATGGATATCTTGAAACCATATCACATATATGGTATTTTTTAGTCAAAATCGTTGAAAAAGAGTTAATACAATTAAAAAATAGGTTGAGATGGTGGTTTGTCAAGAAATAATAGTTTGGACGGAGGTATTGAGGTCGAAATAGTTTACATGATGAATTGCAAAACGGGTCATAGTTTGGATGACAAAAAATCATTATCTCTAAACTTTTTGGTCTCAAGATGTACGAATACTTCTAAAAATATCATTTTATCGTATTGTGCCGTGTTGGACACCATGTCCGACCATTATCACATGAGAAATTCAATATATATATATATATATATATATATATATATCGTTGTATTTGTATCTTGTCGTATCCGCGTTACTATGTTGGTATCCGTGTAAAAAGATCTAAATACTTAACCCTGAATCACGCAGCATCACGTTAGTTTTGTAGTTTTGTAATAGAAATTAAATTTTTTGGGACTTTCTTGTAATTAATATAAGTTGAGAGAATAATTTGTAACAAAAGTTTGGGATGGTACATTTAATTTTCTGAAAAGAAAAGGAAAACAAAGTTTTAACGATAATGAATTAGATCTTCTTTTGGTACGAGATCAGAATCGTGTATAATTTTACCTGTCAAAAGAATTGTAAATAGTGAGAATTTAAATTTTCAGAATCTTGCGTTGGTATAGGAATAGAATTGAGACTTTCTGTAAATGGGAAGTTGTATTAGTATTGGACTAAGTCAAAAGGTACTTGTATAAATACGTAGTCAGTTCGTGTCCTAACCTAGATAATTGTACTTTTGGTATTCCTGACAAGATCCAACAACATATAAACGCCCCTTTTGCCATCCGCCGTCCGATGGCTCCCTATATCTCGATCTTACCTTCTCCAACCCTCGATCCCCACCGCCCGGATTGTGAGCGCCGCCCGCTTCCGCCGCCACCTCAGCCTCAGTCCGGTATACATATCTCCTCTCTCTCTATATATATATTTTTGATATCCAACTAGGATTTTTTTTTTTTTTTAAATTTGCGCAAGAAAGTTGAATTAAAATTATATATCTATTCTGTATTACATGTTTATTACGGTATGATTTTATCTTTTCATGTAGATCTAGATGAGTGGACCTGACGGTTGAGTTTTGTGTAGTTTATTTCGAATCAAATGTGTTAGGGAAGTTTCATTTTAATTTACATAGATGTATGTATGTTCTTGAACTAATTTATATGATTGGCAGGTTGGGGTGGGCTTCACTGTGATATTCTTGCTCAGATCTTGAAGAGGCTGAAGCTGATAGAGGAATTTGTGGTTTTTGGTTCTGTTTGCAAATCATGGAGGATGGTTGTTCGGGATAATAAGAGGTACTTACCTCCTCAAATACCATGGCTTATGCTCCAAGAGAATCCGAGAAATAAATACCATCGCCAAATTTACAGTCTCTCCAAAGAAGATATATTAACTAAGAATCTTTATGTCCCTGAATTGCATGATAAAATGTGCATCGGATTGAACTATGGGTGGGTTTTCACGGCGACGCGATTGGGTGGTGAGATGTGTTTAGTCCATCCAATTTCGTGCTTGCAGATTAAGCTTCCTCCTCGTGCCTCTGTCGAGGGCGGCTACAAAGATAAAGAAATTTGTCCGAGTTGTTATTTCTTTAGCAGAGTGGTATTGCGAGGCAACCCGTCAGAATCATCGGATTTTATGGTGATGGCGATTCATGCAGTGGGCTGCTATGTTTACTATTGGAGACCTGGGAATAAATATTGGGTTTTGGCTAAGGGGCCCACACATATACAGACCGTAACTTGTTATCAGGATCAGTTTTATGCGGTCTCGGTTGTGGGTGAAATTCTTAATTTAACAAATGATCAGGAAGGATCGATTGTTCCTCATGTGATTGGGAAGATACACTCCAAGGAATTTGCTTACTTCAATGACACCCCATATATTGTAGGATCAACACGTGGATTACTGGTTGTAGTTCGACAACGTTATAGTAAAGGAGGGGAGGGTTTTAGAGGGGTAGCCCCACAAGAAGAAGAGGGAGGGGAGTGTCTTCGAGGGGTGTCCCCAAAAGAAGAAGTGGAATGGGAGGAGGAGGAGGAGGTAGAAGATGTACCAGAGGACGTATTAGATGAGGATATTAAATGGGAAGATTGGAGATATGGATTGGTTAAGTTTCATGTGTTTGAATTTGATTTGATCAATGGTGGGTACAAGAAGACTGAAAATTTGGGTGATAGAGCTATTTTTGTAGGTCATAACAGCTCGATATGTTTTGACCGTGCTTCAGAGTTGTCTGGAATCAAGTCAAATCATATATATTTTACTGATGATCATTTCCAGCGGTATTCCTTTTTGTACAAAGGAGGTGGAAAGGACATGGGCGTTTACGCCTTGGAAGATGGTCAAATTACACGATTTAAGATCGAGGAATTATCATGCCGGAGTAGAATTTGTCCCCCATTTTGGTTCATGCCATCCTTGTGATTATTTTAGACTTGGTTTATTTGCTGGCTGTTATTTGTATATCATTGTTATTCTGTATGCTTTGAAACATGTTTAGTACATCCATGTAATATTTATTATTTTTTTCAACTATTTTTCAATATTTATTTATTTTTGCAACAAAACACATACGGACGTAGGACTGTAAACAAATAATAAAACAGTCTAATTATGAGCTTGCAAAATGCACCTGTACAATGCTTCTAAAACGTGATTGCAAACCGTCTCATCGCCAGAGTTGAAGAATCAATTCTGCCAACAAGTTTCAAGAAGCATGTTAGGAACGAAAGAAAAAAAAAAAAACAGCTCTATGATGCAAATTACTCTCCGTTATCCAATAATTGTATCTATACAGTGAAGTACATAATAACGGTCAATGGAAATTGAAACATAGTGAAACCATTACAGACCTCAATGTAAACATAATGTTCTGCACTTCCGACGAGTGAACAGTAAGCATTATGAATTCCGGCAGACCATTGACTAACACTCCATATAACCTAATACAAACGCCGTCCATGAAATTAGAAGATAGAACAGTAATCTTGCAAACGAGACAGGAGAAGGTATTGGTCTGAAATATTTAGGCTGGTACTTGGAGTGAGTCAACAAATTCCTCATACTTTTTCCCCCTAATAAATGAGAGAATGGTTGACAGATACAGTACATCTATGCCGAGTCAAGGATGAAAGACATCTTCGATAATTGCAGAAAATACACAAAACCTGAAAACCGATCAATAATCGCAGTGGCCATATATAAGCATAATCCACCAACGAATATGTAGTTAGCTCTCATATGATTTCCATGCAAAAATATTCCTGTGAAAATGATATATGAACCTCACCTGACAGTGGCATGAAGGTCAAGGACCGACTTGTCCAATTTCATCATCAGAAACTTGATTGCCTCGTTCTTGTGTTTCCCCCACCATTCTTTCCCAGAGTCTTCTGAGCCAGACTGCAAAAGAGGAGAAGGCAAGTCACTCTGGATCGCCCACAACACTCCTCTTAGGCATATTTGGTGTTAATGGTTTGATTCTGGATCTACGGTGGCGAGAAGGGCTCCTGGTAGGCCTGCTTTGATGATCATGAAGATCATATGATGTATTTGGTCCATTAATTTTTGGTTCTCCCTTTACAGTATCCAGACCATCAGCCTCTTGAGGCAGAAGCCAAGATATATCTTGATATGATGACACCAAGGAAAAAGAGCTATTGCTTGTGGTGTCTGTATGATTACCACTGATATGGTCAACAACTCTATCTCTTCTTGGGTTCCCATGTAATGGGGAATAACCATGTGGTGCTGAGGCAAGAGCAATGGAATAGCTTGTTCATTTGGAGCTTTATTTCTCTGGCAGATCATAATCGAAAAGTAGATCAGGAGAAATATATGCCAAGAAAAGAATTCAATTTCTTAAAGGAAAATGGTCAGACCTTGGCATAGTTCCACCTCTGTACAAAATGTCTGTCTACATCGCGGCACGGTGGACCCAAGAGGGCACAGTGTGCGGATATTTATTTCGATCGAGCTCATCCTTCATTGTTTCCTCCCAGGAATTTGGTTCTGATTCCCTGAATCCAGCATCGTGTCAAGCTTTATGCATTAGTTTACAAGGGACTCTGATCTTCAATATAACAAAATGTGCGTAAAAGGAAGCAAATTCAATGGAAAAAGAGTTACATTCTGCTGCTTAGTACATAAAAATAACAAAACCAACCAAAAAAAAAGTTTGCTGCAGCACAAATTCATAATTTTTTTTCGTGATAAGGGCACCTATCTCATGAGAAACCTAATCATGATCAATAGGAGAGATTTGTTATAGAGATTGTTTACGATTCTCTATCACATCAAACAAGGCAAAACAATGGTGCTATGACAGTGGTGATTCTAATTCAATTCTAATGGGTTGTCGGGCATACCTCGAATTATAATAATATTTGCCAGGCCATATTTGAGAGGGATGATCACCCACTCTACGTTTGCCAGAATCATACCGGCCAAAGCACAGATCAAGTCCTCCGATAAAACAAATATGGTGATCCACAAAAACAATTTTCTCATGGTGGGACCTAAATGAGAGGATATGATACATGAATGTCGACAGAGAAAGAAGAAATGAAGAAAGCTATCAGCACAGAATACACATCAGCAGAGAAATGGTCAGAATATCGAAGAACTCTGATATTCTCATGAATCCCCTGAAGTTTCCTCTTGCTATATACACAGTTAATTTTGAGAGCTAGAGCTACCTCTTTGTACAGAAGTATGTAAACCTACATGAAGTGGAAAAACCAAATGATATCATAATAAATTATTGATACAGATGAAAAACAAGTACTTTGATAGTGGAAGTTTTTGTAATTTCTCAAACCTGAGGGTATGTAACCGTAACTATCCTGATATATATCGAATTACCTGAACACCTTGTTTGGCTTAGGATTCCAGTAAAGAATCAAGCCTAAGGGATGCATGATCCTCAAATGGACGTAGCAAGTAAAGTTCCGGGCAGACCCACCACCCACATATAAATATCTGCATCACATACATGTCAATTTCATATGCTTGAGAAAATTAAGTTATATCCCCAAACTATGAGAAAATTGCAACAAATCAAAATAATAAAGACCTCGGTTTTTGCTTCCTCAATGGCCAAAGATATAGCTTTAATTGTGGCATGACCATCCACAAACCACTGAGCTTGACTACCATCTTCTGTCAACCCTCGAGGAGGAGCGAAAGAGCCAAAGTGATGGGGGCGACACCAACCTTCAGGTGGCCGAAGGCCAGCATCATTGATTGCAGCAACCCAATCGTTAACTTTGGCATCAGTTTTGGTTCTAATCTTGATGCTCCGCGTGCCGCATGTTACCTACGAAAGAATATTATAAAATTGTCGTGGATTTTAGTTTGCACATGCAATACAGAATTGAACTTGGGTGAAAACATATTTTACATAGTATCATATTCCATTTCTCACTTATTAACAGATAATACCACTTAAATGTGAAATACCCTGAAATAATGACGCAGAGGGTTGTGATCATTCACTTCTTCTGCCAAGGTCACTCGATCCTCTCCATTGCCATCTGAGGCTCGTAGAACTTCGAAAACAATGATGCCCAAAGGCTCCAGGTCAACCGGATGCTTAAGAAAGGCTAAGAATCCAGGTTTCAGTAATGTCCAATCCTGCAGATTATCATATATATAACAGATTGTGGGGAATGAGGAAAAAGAAGAGAGAGCAAAGCACGAGAAACAAATTCACCGAAGAAAAATGATACTGGGCATGTAGAAAACAAAGAATCATCTAAACAATGTAAAACTAATCTTACAACACATATCAGCTAGGAAAGTTCAGTGTTACCTTTTGCCAATTATCTCTGCAACAACTGAAAAATTCACACGAACAACAGCTCGTTTCATCATCGGTAAGATACATAACTATTAGAACAGGAATCAACATACTGTTTCACTCTTTTTAAAGGTTTAAGCATGCCACACTTGATCAAGATCAAGCACCTGTTTCTGGCAACCTCATCATTGCGAACAGCCTCATCTTCAGCTTCTTCCTCTTCTTCTTGCATAACTGTTGCATGCTTTATGATTCCCAAATTTGGAAGCCAATCTATAACCTATGGAAATTAATCGCAGTCAGGAGTAACTTCATAAAAGATAAGAAACTGAAATCATAGAATACGTATAAAGAAGCGGTAATCAAGTGCATACTCGTCCTCAATCCACACATAAAGTTGAAAAACAGAGGAAAAACAAGAGCTACGCACAATTCAATCGCCCAACAAAAAAAATGGGGGACGTTTAATAGCTCATTCGGAGACCAGAAGTACTTTCTCATGTATCTCCTCAATAAATTAAGCAAACTGCAAATAAAAAACTTGTGAAGCTTTCTTCAATAACGGCCACTGGAACTAAGTAGGAATTTGCAGTTAATCAAATAAAGTATGAATCTTGAATATAATGTACCTAAAAATATGGGGGAACTCCCATGTTTCAACATAATTGAAGCTAAGCTCCCACCTCAAAACAATAACATCTTCTCTTATACCTTCTTAAAACTCGATAAAATTCAAATCTAAACGCCAATTTCCTGCAATTTCACTGAAAAATCACACTACCCATTACGGCATTACCCCTTTTCGTACACAGATTAGATCGTCAGTTCATTCCCACTCAAATCCCCTAAAACGAGCTCAAATTCCTCTGTTATGTTGGATTCTTATTATAATTTGCAAGTATGAATTTGCCCTCTGATTAAAACGATTTTGCCCTCCGATTTGGAGATTTTTACTTTAATCTTCGAAAATTTATATAAATATTATATTATGTAAAACTTATACAATATATTTTGATAATGGTACAAAAATATACAACATAATCGGATATAAATACTGCATTATATCATATTCATATTATACGGAGATTAAAATAAAAATTTACCTAATTGGAGACCAAACTAAAAATATCATGCCCTAGTAGAAAGTAGAAACTTATCCGTACTATTAATAAAAGCCTTAACATTTGAAATTTTCAATAATAATTATTGGGCCAAAAAAATACCAATTAGAAACATGACATAATACCATATTTATTATTATGAAATTTTAAATACTAATTACTTCTTCATATAATAAACATAACTACTAACTTAGTAGCCCGATGATGAGAAAAGATATATTTTTTCTGCCAAATATTTAAATTTATTTATTCTTATTAATCTCGATCTTTTCCAATAAAATTATATTTTCGTCATTGTTTATGATTTTCCCTTGCGATATTTCTTTTTTTGAGTTATTTGACAAGAAGAATTTATTTGCACATCCATTTCAATTGAATTCAATCAATTATACGAACATATACATTGCATGCAGTTGCTATTTGGAACAATCACATGAGAAGCCTGATTCATATTTTATTATACTGATTCAACAATTTACGTTACACTATATACAATAACACAAACAAATCTTTGTATATTTGCTAATCAAAATTTCAATTAGCGACTTTTTCAGTATATTATTATACTGAACAAATTCTATTCGACCAAAAGCTATATACAATATCCTCCAGCCCATAATTCAAATAAAAGAAAGCCCATAAACAAATAAGTACTTGATTTACAATTCTATTTAAAATCATTTTTACTAGTATTTTTTCGAATCCGGAATTGATCACGACCCCAGATGATATTGAATAAAAGATTAATTACTCATCTCACATCCCACTAGGGATAATTAATCCACCATCACAATTCACATTCCACATCTCATACCATTACTCATCTCATCCCAACCAACAAAATAAACGTTTCATAAAGAACTTAGAGCAACTAATCCATGATAGACTGTAGAACTAAAAACTAGCTTTAACATTTGAAATGTGGTTGGAAAAAATTGTACGAACATCAAATGTTTCATGTTACATAATAAGATCAATATAAGAGATTATAGGATTATTATGAAGATTAAAGAACTTAGAGCAACTAATACGATAGACTGTAGTACTAAAAACTAAAACTGAAACACATAGTAAGCAATATCTTCGTCTTTGCAGTTACAAACAGAAGCAGTAATCTTGAAAAACGAACCTTCCAGAAATTGGACAAAAGTGATAGGTAAGTGCAACGTGTATAATTCACCCGGACATCCAAAAGACAACCCCGTTTCCAAATACACGGAGTACCCATGTGGTATAAAGCTTTCTAAAGTCTAAAGGAATAACAAACCAATTCTGGAGGAAAGGAAAGGAAAGTTTGCAACGGAGGGGCCATTCAACAGGATCACGGGGAATTCAGTGCAAGTCACCTGTTAGTCTTCCATCTGCATTCTGCATCCAATTAGACCAATGCCATAATGAGGAATGAAGTGAACCAAGATACTTAAAAGATAATTCAATTCGCAACAGTAAGAACGATAACTTTACAGCAGATTTGACTAATTTGGAGTTTTCAGGTATGAATTCTTCCACTGACCTGAACTGCCTTAATGCTTATAAACATGACATATGGATCATAGAAACATCCTGTATTGCTCCCCATATCTATAGTTATCACATTAGCAGATGGATCTATTCAAAAGGTTACACATACAGGAACTATTAAGATTACATATAATTTGCAGCTCAAATATGTTGTCTATTTGCCTTCTATATGAGAACTATGAACAAAAGATTTTCACTCTGGATTTTGATGTATACATCATTGCTTATCTTTCGTTCTACATCTCGAAAGTCGAAATATACACATGTTTTAGTATTCTAATCTTGAATAAAGCAAGTTAGATACTGCCCATTACATAACTACAGAATCTGAAATATCAACTAATAAAATAATAATCTGAAATCAATTCTCAATTCATGGGAAATTGAGAACAGATAAACTACAATCAGCTCAAGGAATTTCTCCATCATAACAACAAGGAAATGAAACCAGAGCATAACCTAATTAATCACTTCACTAAAGCGACCAGAACAAAACCTAATTAATCACTTCACTAAAGCGAAATTGAAATTGATAATGATAATTTGATGACTAATAAAACCAGAAATCAATTCCTTACCGTCAATTTGGTGGCTGGCCGCAGTTATGGTTCCTCAGTGCTACCCTGCTCCAAAAGCATTTCCCACATTCCTGGCAGGTGTTCTTGAACCACTTCCTGTGATAAACCTGGTTGTGCGCCTTCATATCATCCAACGAGTCAACAAATAGAAGTGGATGCCCTTCCTCGCAGAAGAAACGCGAGGTAATCTGCGCAACGTCGTCGATCACAATCCGTTTCTCCAAGATCGCCTGCACCAGCACGTCGGTGGACACGAAGTAATGGAAATTTTTGGTGCTTCTCCCGATCAACCTCCGACACTCCCGGTCGGAGAAGATTGCCAACGGCGTCGGCGGACCATCCCTTCTCCAACATTCTCGGCCAAATGCGGTGAAGAAAGAATTGACCGCTATTCTCCGGCGACACCTGTTTGAGAATCTCTAAATCGTGGTCCCACTCCGGCTACGAATCGTAACCACTCATGACGGCGGCGAAAAGGGGATTTCCGGGGAGGCTGTGTCGAATTGGAAAAAAAGAGGATTTCCGAGGACGCGGTGTCGAATTGGAAGAAAGAAATTCTGGGTTTAAACTTTAAAGTTCTGTATAGTTTCATACGGTGTCGTTTCTGTGTAGTTTCATACGGTGTCGTTTGAGTTAAATACCAGGGACTTTTTGTAATTAATAAAAGTTGAGGGAATAATTTGTAAATAAACTTAAAGTTTGGGAAAGAAATCAAATTATCCATATCCGATTTTTTAAACATAACTAAGTCGAATCGAATACCCAATACCCAACAAGAAAATTCGTATTCAGGTAATATCTGAATTTCGCTGCACAGAATTATCCAATTGTTACTTGATATCCCTGATTATTGTCAGAAATATTGAAAAAAACAATTAAATAAGTCGTAATGAGTTTTCCTATCCGCAAAACTTATATATATCTCCAATCTCTTCTCACACGATCTCCAATCTACACTTTACCTTGATTTTTTTATATCATCGCATTTTTAATGAAATCCTAACCTTTAGCAGAGTTTTTCTATATAATAAATTTCTCTGTCATGAATGAGAAACAACAAATTATTTTCAAATTTTTAATCAATGCCTATTTTTGACAACAAATTATTTTCAAATTTTTAATCAATGCCTATTTTTGTTATATTGTACAAGACATTTTATGACATCATGATTTTTACTAGAAAATTAATATTTCTTATTAAATCGCCTGCTAATATAATAGTTAATTGGAGAAAACAACAAAATGGTGTTTCATGGTGAATATTATTGCTACAAGTTATGAATTAGGGATCAGTCTAACTATATTTCTATTTGCTAGAAAGTTATTTTAACAATATTATTGTACAATGAATAGTGTCTCAATGGAGAAACTAGAGGCAGCCAAATCACAACAAAGAATTGATCTTCCTAGCTCTATCTTTTTATTGGAGGCTTAAGGAATATGCGACTTAGATAGTACGATTTTGGTTAGAAAGTTTAAAAAATATGACGTCTACATTACAAAGGCGTGTAATCTATAATGGAAAAAAAGTAAAAGCAAATCTAGAAAAGGGAAAACAAGCTCAAGATCGATCAGAGCTAACATACAGGATTTTTTGAGCCAAATTACAAGATCTCAAAGATCAAATTGTGAAGAAAGAATTATTTGGAGAAGTGGGTGCCTATGCATTTGTCATCAAACAATACATATAAACAATTAAAATATAGTAAAAATTATAGATTATAACTATAATTAAGAAAAAAAAAAAAGATAAATTTGAATGACACATATACAAATTAAAAATACTAAAATTTTCCAAAAAAAAAAAATAAATAATAATTGTATAACACATGTAACACATGTGTCGCTAACTAATATAATTTTTAAATAGGACGAATTATGTTTACTACCTCACAAGATTAAACTCCAAATTAGTTCATTTTGTTTAAAGAAGTATGGTAGGATCTTTTACGTTTCAATAACTACACAAAACTTCAACAATGTATATACTCTTGAAATCGGTTACGAAAGAGCAAGCGAGGTATTTGAAAGTTGTCTCTAATTTATAATGCAAGGATACACTACAAAAAAAAATTGATTTATTATGATAAAATTATTTGTTGGCAAAAATTAAAATTTTATCACAATTAAATTTTGTGATAAAACAAATTCGTCACAGGTTCCTCACAATATCACCCTCGCATTAGGTTATTGTGACAAAATTTCTATTTTGTCACAATAACCTGATGCGACGAATAACTTTCCTCACAATATCTAATTATTTATGACAACTTT
>JBBMKE010000008.1:6314111-6324823 GCA_037834125.1 Lippia alba
TTAGGATTGATTTATTGAAACTTATCTTATTTAACTCATTCAATTTAGATCATATTTTATTTTAATTAATTATCAAATTTTATTAAAATTATAAAGTGAATTAATTTGATGTTTCTCAATTCGTTAGATATATCTTATTATAACATTTTAAATTATAGAGTTTAAAATTAAAAAATAGACAACTTATATTATAAGTTTTGAATACAATTAATTAATATATTAATATTAAAACAATCCTTGTTAAACTATATTTCTTTCTTTTTTTTAAGTTAAATTTTTTAAATTTTACCAAGAGTCCTATTATAAGTTAATAACTATTTTTTAAATATAGTTAAATTAATAATTTATAATATGTATTTACATAATTATCCTTAACTAATAATTATTTATATAATTATTATGAGGGTATTTTAGGCGATCTGTATTTTGTAAGAAACAACTAGCACTTTTGTAATATACATAGAAAACTTCAAATGCCATTTTTAGATTTGGGTTTGTGCTTTGAGAAGTTGTCAACCATTTAATTGAATGGGTGGTGAGAGACTTTAGCTCCAACTTTCTTTTTTTTTTGTAAAAAATATTTTCAGGGTTCGGTTTTCCGGCCTCAAACCGAAAGAGAAAATTTGGTTAAAATCGAACCAAGCAGGACGTCATTTGGTTTGATTTTGGTTTAGGATTTTGGAAACTAAATTTCTTGGTTAATCGAATTGAAACTTCGATTCGGTCCAAAAATAAAACTATGAATACCTCTACCATGCTTCGCTCTTCTCCATACCTTGGTGGTGGACAAGAAATACTAAAAAATTTTTAGCCACTACTCTAATTGAATGGATTTTCATTTTCAAAGCATGTAGTCGCATTCGCTCAAAAGTTTTCCATAAATTGAAGTGTTATTCATCTGCATGCTGCCGCATTCAAACAATTTGATTTGAACTACCCGTCTCGGGTTTTGTCCACTTTTTTCTTACCCTGCAAAAGAAACTATATGTTGACCTCTTTGGAACTTGAATGGTAAGTTTTGATGCTTCTAAGATATTTGGTATATTTGTGCATCTTTCCATTTATTGTTGTATCACATGTTTAATTTAGAATGAAAAGTTTATTTGAATTGCATAAAATCATTCCTTAATATCCTTGATCTCAATCCACAATTTTGTGCAGCCAATAATTGATTTATTCCATACTTATATTTGTCACATGCTTAAAATCCATTTTTATATGGAAAGTGTTGACCTAGTATTTTTGAATTTCGTCTGGAACCTCGCTGAAGATCTTTGCTTTTGTACCAAAATCAATCCCAAATGGCTCCTACCTTATTTTACACTTTATAGCACTGTTGCATTACTTGTATTTAAGGGAGAAACTCATGAAAAATAAAAGATGGAGAAAAGAGTGCTAAACCAACATAGTGAAACGAGAATATTGAGTTACATATACGGTTTGGTGTTTTCTTCTAATTCTTGTTTGCTTGTTTGTTGTCTTGAGGGACTTTGGTGGTGAAGAGATCAAACTCAAGCTTAAGAATTGCTTGGAGCAAGTTGAGTTGTGCAGGGTTGCTGGGTCGTGGAAGTAGTCGGTCGATAGCTAGTTCCAGCTAGATGTGAGTGACGTTAAGCGTAATCCAATGAGGTGGAAGTTGAGTGGTCGCGATACTACGGCCAGAACGAATCACACTATCTTGTTGCCAAGATTGGTGATCGGTTATGTTGTATCAACTCTTTTAGGGAGTTTTTCTAACTCTCTTGGGGAGTTTTTCTAACTCTCTTGCTCTTACTGTTTTACTCCTGAAACTTTATTGTACTCATGCTAATATATTTGAGTGAAACAGGTTTTAACTCCTAAGTGAAAACTTCGGGACATGACTTAGGTTTTCGAACTGAACCTGGATAAATAGCCGTGTCATTTACCTGCTTTGCATATTTTCATTGTTACACTGTCTGGTACTTTGCTATTTCATACCATTAACAATTTCAAACAAAGTACGAACTTAAACTCTGATAAACGGTTTTCTTAAAACCTTAATATTTTCCCTCCGTTTCATAATGTTTAATAAAATTTTTAAAAAGGTTTTAAGGCCTAATTCATCCCCCCCTAATTCTTAGGCAAACTCACATCCATCACAAGTCAACTTGATATTTTATATTTTCTTACTAATTTCTCTTATTTAAAACTTCAAATGTCACCACTAGCTTCCAAACTAGTAGTAAAGATTCGTTTCAGATTGTGTCTTAGTTCATGTTCTTAATTTAGGCTTCACAACATTGTACTTAGTAGTTAGTATCTAAGAAAAAATAGGCATGTTCTTTTAGAAGGATATTTTTCGGAATAAGTAGTCTAAAGTTTTTTAATGTCTTCGTCGTCGCCCAGAAAGCTTTTTCTCAGTCAATTGACACGAAAAGAGGTATGTAATCGTGGTTATCCTTTCTTGGAATAAGCTCCTCACCTTTACTCCTTCTTCCTCTCACTGTAGGAGGGGGGCATTTGTAAACTTGAAACTAATATGGTAGTTTGTGTAATAATGATATATTTGTCATTTCAGTATACAGTTCTGAATGGGGTTGATGGGACTAAAGCTCATATGGACCATGGGCATATGATTCTCTTGGAATTAATTGTTAATAAGGTGAAGTTATTAACTATGCTAAACAAAAGATCTTCATGTATATCTAGGATTATTTAGTTAAACCTCTTTAATCATTGTGCTGAATCATATCTGAATCTGACCGTTGGAATATGATTATCTTGGATTAATTATTTATAAGATGAAGTTATTAACTATGCTAACCAAAAGATCTTCATGTATATCGGGGATTAATTAGTTAAACCTCTTAAATCATTGTGCTGAATCATATCTGAATCTGATAACTTGCTTAAACTATTCTCCAAGTAGGTTTCTTTTATTCCGTGAAGTGACAAGTCATTTGGAGGAGGAGGGAGGTGGCATTAGGGTTTAGGATCGAGGTCTCGTCCGTCCGTATATGCTCCCAATGACATCCCTACCGTCTGATTTCATCCACCTTAATTGATCCCCTAAGAATCAACTTGGAAAGAAAATTTACGCCCCATAATATATATATTCTCGACATTGTTACGTGTACTCCAGTAGTATTCGCTTACTCTCCATTTGGTCCTAAAAGCAATTTGCATTAGAATAAGCTTGTCCCTTAGTCATTAGCGGCCGATTACAGTTTATGAACAAAATAATTAGGTCTCATTTATAATTGACTACCCTGTATTTATTAGGCTTAAGTACAACGTAATCATAATTATTGGAAAATTACATTTTAAGCCCTATTAATCTTGTTTGGTATGAGGTCTCTTAATGGAATTTGAAAAAGTACACTTATGCGCCTGACGATTTTATGAGTGTTACATTGAATATATGACCAAAATCACAAAGTCATCCCTAAAGTTTACAAATATAAACAAAACGATCCCTACAAATTATGAATTTAACAACAAAACTGACATATTTTTGAATGACACATATATAACGGAATCCTAGGGACCATAAATGGTTATCAAAGTCAGGGATTAAAATGTAATTTCTCGATAATAATGAAGTGCATTGTAATTAGGCTTAAGTACAAGGTAGTCAGATGTAATTAATTCAATTAACAGATAAAGAATGAACATAAACATACTCTATACTATAATTTAGTAATCCGAATGAATAAAGATATATTTACACATATGTTAGGTTTTTAATCCAAATGACATAATATATTTTGGTAAACAATATTTTTTTCAGAAATAAGTCAATAACCTTTGCCAATCATTCTTTCCTCTTCTATGCAAACATTTCAAATGGCACCTGAGATATTCCCTAGTACTAAGGATGTATTCTCAGCTTCACATTTTCACATCCCTTCCACATCCACTAATCTCTCTCTGTATATATAAATCTCTGTATCTCTGTCGGAAATCAAACAAGGTGCAAGGTCGTCAGTCCTTGCATTCTCACAATTTCTCACTCAGAATTCCCAAAAAATAAGCAAATAATAGTGACAGGATTATGGCTGCCAACAAAAAGGTCATCCTCATCAGCATTTTCGCCACTCTCGTGGTGGCGGGCAGGGTGGCCGCAGCCGTAATCCTTTTGACGAAACACAACGAAAACACCAACAAAAACAGTAGCATAACTACGACGAAAAAGACAGCTGAAGAACTCTGCAACAACACATACTACTATCAGAGCTGCATGGGCAGCCTCTCCAAAGCCGAAGGCTCCTCCAACCAGATCGACCTAGTCAGGATCGGATTCAAATCCGCCATTGAGGAGCTTGGTAATGTGATTAAGAAATCAGGCGGTTTCCAGGAGGCGGCCAAGGATAGTCGCTTATCCAGAGCTTACAAACTCTGTCAGAAGCTTCTTAATGATTCCATATATGATATCCAGCGAACATCAGACAGGACATACACCTTCAAGCAATCAGATTTCAAGCTTCTGCTGGACGATGTAAAGATATGGCTTTCAGGGGCGCTGACGTTCCAGGGAACGTGCTTGGATACGCTTAAAGAGGTTGATGTCGAGCCTGCAGGGAAAATGGAGGAAGTATTGAAGGTTTCGCGCGAGCTGACACTAAACGGGCTTGCATTGACAGACCAATTCTCCAAATTAATGGTGAAAATTGGCAGTGGTGGTAGGCGGCTGTTGGCTGATGGAAGAACGCGCCACCTCCTCCAGGCGACGCTCCAGACTGTGAAGCCGAATGTAGTGGTGGCACAAGATGGATCAGGGAAGTACAAGACGATTGCTTAGGCGTTGAAGGAAGCTCCCCTTAAGAAGAATGACACCTTTGTTATTTACATTAAGGAAGGTGTGTATCAGGAATATGTTCTTGTTGCAAAGGATCAATGGTCTGTCATGTTCCTCGGAGACGGGCCGACAAAGACTAAGATCACGGGGAGTAAGAGCGTCGAAGGAAGCGGAGGCGGTGTGACGACGTTTAATTCATCAACTGTTTGTAAGTTTTCAGAATTATACTTAAAAACAGTTCTTCTTTTCTTGTTATATATGTTGTGTTTACTGTTTTATTCTAGCTTGAACCTAATCCAGTAATCATTATCATCTACATATTCATTATTAGTCTCTAACTTCATTTTATTTTCATTTTTTATTTCAACCTACATTATGAATAAAGTAATAATTCCTAATTAAAATTTCTGACTCTGCAGCTATCGAAGGCGACAACTTCATAGCCAAGGACATAGGGTTCGAAAACACTGCAGGTGCTATAGGCCACCAGCCCGTGGCCCTCCGTGTCACTGCAGACAAAACAATCTTCCACAACTGCCAAATAGACGGGTATCAAGACACCCTCTACGCGCACACTCATCGTCAATTCTACCGCGACTGCACCATCAGTGGGACGGTCGACTTCATCTTCAGAGACGCCAGAGCCCTCTTCCAGAACTGCACGATGCTAGTCAGAAAGCCGCTCCCACAGCAATCATGCATGGTCACAGCCCAGGGCAGGCAAGAAAACAACGTGACGACAGGCACCATCCTACAAAACTGTCAAATCAAACCCGCTGCTGATTACCCTGTCGGGGACGCGGCTTACAAGACGTACCTAGGCAGGCCCTGGAAGCAATTTTCCAGGACCGTTATCATGAAATCGAAACTGGATGGTTTCATCACGCCCGAGGGGTGGTCGCCCTGGAATGATTCGGCAGTTTTTCAGGATACGTGCTGGTATGCTGAGGTTGACAACAATGGCCGTGGTGCTGATTTGACAGGGCGAGTAAAGTGGCCCGGAATCAAGAAGGTCAGCATTAACGAGGTGTCGGCCTTTACGCCGGGAGCTTGGATGGAGGGAGATCAATGGATCGCCGGTAAAGGACTGCCGTATAATGCTGGCCAGATGTGAAGTTGAAAAGTTGAAACTGAACAATTCACTAATGCTTAAGTAGTTTTGCAGCTGATTATGCCAGAGTTCAAGCAATACAGAGAATTTTGCATTTTTGTTGGAGTTGCAGAATTTTTGGGAAGAGCGAGAGATATGTATATTTTGAGAAAAGGAAATTATTTCAGTGGCTGTAGAATGAGAGATTTATTTCATTGTACATCCAAGAAACTGAACCTTAGGAGGTTCGCCCCTTTGTATATTTCATACATTATATTCTTTAGAGCAAAGTTGAAAAGGGAATTTTTTGAAATTTGATCACTTGGACTGGATATTGCAGTTTAGAGCAAAGTTGATGGATTAAAATGTAATATTATTACTTAAAAAATAATTATTATAACTTATACGCAACTAATGACTGACCGCAAGAACCATATATATGTTGCTCCATGGACGTAGTTTCTCACTTTTCACGAGCATGTCGTGAACAAGCCAAACACAAACGATCGAACGCTCAAGAAATACAATCGTTTTGTAATGAAAATTTTGCAAGGAGAAAGTTAGAAAAGAACACACAAGTGACGAGGCCTTCGAAATCAGGTGAATTCTCCATTACATACGGGTGAAAATTGTAAATTTGGTATACCAATACTCGACCAATTCAGCATTTTTGGTACATTTCATTTTATGACGATAAAATGAGATTGTATCTCTAAAATCAAGCAATTTAGTGCATTAAATTACATGATTTTTAAGATACGATTTTATTTTATCATGGGAAAATAAAATGTACTAAAATCGATGAATTTTGTCACGTTGGTATACAAAATTTATAATTTCCCCAGTAAACTAACATATATCGGACCAACATGCAATATCTTCTTCTGTGATGATATATATTATTAATTTTTTTCTAAAATTTATTCGTATGTTATGAGGATTTTATGCCCCTTGTAAGAAAGAATCATTTTTCCCCACAGAACTACAATGTTCCACAATTTTCAAATAGTACTAACCTCACAATCAAATAGTATACATTTATTATCTATAGTATTGTATGGGATAAATACACTCACCCCTCGATCCTTTGGGGGTTGTGCACTTTGCCCCCCAACCTTCAAATCGGTGCAAATTGTCCCCTCATCTTTGAAAAATTGTGCACTTTGTCCCTTTCCGGCGGAATTTTCGCCGGAATGTACTTTGACCGTCGATTTCTCCCTAAACACGGCGACCCAAGAGTTAAGACTACTACCATCGTGTTCCTCTCTCCATGGCAAACAATACCCATACCCCATTCGACTCCATTGGCCATCAAAAGCGTCGGATTCACGTGCAAAGCTTTGTCGGAATGCACCATCTTTGTCCGACGATTTCTCCTTTGTTGGTTGTCAGAATTTAATTTTGAAACAATCATTGTGTCCTTTATATCAATACCTTCGATTTGATGTATAATATCAACACATTCGACATCAATTTGGATGAATTTGTCATTAGAAATTACACCAAAAAATTTTCATAAATTCCGGTGGAATATTCTTGGAATATTCAGCCGGAAATGGGCAAACTGCACAATTTTTCAAAGGTGAGGGGGCAACTTGCACCGATTTGAAGGTTGGGGGGCAAAGTGTACAACCCCCCAAAGGATGGGAGGGGGGAGTGTATTTATCCCTAATTTAAATTTTGAGATCTTCTGTCCAGAGGTTGTAGATAGTTGTCTTCAGCTTAGAAATCCAACAAACATAACTTGTAGAAAATTCAACTAAAAATTCAAAAGTTCTCCACTACGAAGTTCCAAATGTTCGTTCAATATTGATTTAGAACTCATTTCTAACTGCCATTCAAATACCATACTCTATCTTTAACTCCAAAATACCCTTCATTGAGTAAATCAATTGGTAACCTAAACACAATTCCAAATAAAATGACGGAGCCAAAAACTGAATTCAATACTGGACAAAAAATTAAAGTCATGCACCCAAAACAATAAGAAAAAAATACAGTCCTTTCAGACAAGGGAAGAAATCATTTAGGATACCTATAAAAATTTCGAAATTAAAGTGAAAATTACGACATAAATGAACAAGATTTGACAATATACCCACAGACGCCTTCAATTTGATATAACTCGTACCCTGTCCACAATATATGAAGTCGCCCAACCAAAACCCACGTTAAATTGTAGGAGAATTTGAACAAAGAAGAAGCATAATTTTATATTGATAAAAAAATTTCTTCAAAAATCGAGAAAAAGCAACAGACATTGTGAAGAAACTTTCTCATAGAAAGTTGTCATGGATTAATCATTCATTAGAACGCAACAGGAAGGAAAATTTCACTTGGGAGACACTTGAATGCAGACGTCGGTGAAGGCCTCCAAACATCAAATTTTTTGCATAATATGATTAAGTAATTCAGAATGTAGTTATTCTCAACGTACTATTCTAACTCACTATCCCAACACTTCTCTCTTAATTGCCCAAACCAAAAGCAAATAAAACTCTCTTAACTATTTTTGTTAGAGCGTTTATTTTTTCCATAGGTTGGTTACTATGGGCTACATCCTAAGACCTGAAATTAATCATCTCATAAAGTAAAAGCTTTTGAAATTATGCTACCATTAGTTACTACGGGCTTCATCGTAAGACCTGGTATTCTCCGAACAGATTGTTTCTATTGGCTTGGTTAAATAAATATCAGCACATGAACTACAAAATCATATTGAACAAAATCATAAATCAACTAAATGAATTCAGAAACTCATAAATCCAACGAAAGTTACATAGGCATGTTCTTAGAATGTTCTAGCACAACAATTTCGACAAACATCATTCTAAACAATAAGCCATATCGGGATACTTTTGAGAATCAAAATGCTCAAGAATTAATAAACGAAAGTTGGCAAAAATCGACAAATAACTTACACACTGCGTCAAGTACCTGAATCAAATCCATGAGGCAAATTTTCACTTAGTAGCAGCGCAATCTGCATATTTAAGATTTGTTTCGTAAGAACGACAAAAAAATGATATGCTAAAACTATTGAATAACCTCCCAAATAAATACAATGGAACAAACTCTTTTCTTCATTCATTCTTAATCCATTTAAATAGCTAAATATGTCTCCAATTAAACAAAATAACAAACAATGCAAGTAATAATATGTGTGCACCTTTAGAAAGCATAATTATCAGTAAGCACGGACATCTAATTTCACATTCTTTTAGATACATGCAGCAAAAATCATCCTTTCAAGAATAAATCAACAAAGCTGGAATAAACCCAACCATCTCTTCAATTTAATACAGTTCGTACCAATCGGCAAAAATATGAAGGCGCCCAACTAAAACCCAAGCAAAATTATTGGAAGTTTTGAACTAAGAAGAAGTTTACCCAAATAGAAAAACTTCCTCGCAAATGCTGGCATAGATTTATCAACCACCAGCCCAAACAATCCACTCAAAATGTAAGCTAAATTTTAAAAAAAATTCCAATATCTATAACAGCAACACACAAAACTACAAAATCTGAGAGCAAAAGATAATCGAAATCAGAAAGAGCGCGTACCTAAACAGTGAAAACTTAAAACAATCGGAGCTCCCAAGTCGACGAAATCCGACACATTCAAAACTTTCTTTTGTTGTCCATACCTTAACAAAACAAAAAGGAGAAGACTGGAGGTCAACAGAAAAGCATGGCCAAACAGAGCATAAATCCAAAATTTAAAAGGTAGTATCCAGTGTGGCCGGCAGAAATATTGTAATTGTGAGCCCAATTCTTGACCCAAATTGGACTTACCACTCTTATATATAAGTTAAATTAAATAAATAAATAGTGCTCAAAATCTTATAAGCATCAGTATTTTATAAGTTAATTTAGGATTGGAGAGGTTAAGATTGTTAGAAAAAACGAAATCAGAAAGCATGAAATTTTAAAAATTTCCAATAAAAGAATCGAAAACTCGCAATCGTGAATCAAAATTCGTAATGTAAAGAAACTTACGTTCTTAATTAACTTTCTTAAAGCATTACTAGCCACCCAAGAACGCTCTTGTCGCGGCTTGATCCCCTCTCCTTGGCAAAGCTCAAATCTTTCAAAACTTCTGACTTGAAGCTCTCTAGAGAAAGTCCATCAACTTGACTACAATCTAACTGGTAAGGATGTTAGTTCTCTAGTTAGTGTTTAGGCTTAACCTAGGGTTTATGTGATCTTGGAGAAAGGATGTTTTCTCAACACATGAGCCAAAAGAGATCAATCATCCAAAAGGGGAGTTCGAACTCCCCTATATATAGCAAAGGGGAGGGGCGGCCGATCCATGTCCTAATGGACATAGGATTTGGTCCCTCTCTCTTATTACTTGATTATCAAGTAATTCCAAACCTTGATTTGAATCCAAATTCAAATCATCTTTTAAGAAAGCTAAAATATCCAAACTCCTTTTGAATAATATTACATTTTATTTATTATTAAATAAATAACTTATTTATCTAATTAATTAATTCACAATTAATTAAATAGATTTATTTCTTCAAAATAAGACTTTCATATTAATTTAAAATTAAACCAAAATCTATTAAATAATTAACACATTAATTATTTAACACATATATTATATATACACGTGTGGCACACGTATCCTCAAGGACACGTGCCAATCACGTGATCCACACGTGGTTTCACACTTGTGGAACCCTCTAGGTATGATTAACTCGTTTAATCATTTCAAAGCCTCAACTCATGTAATCAAGTTGTTGTGTGTGACTCTCTAGGTTCTCAATTCAATTAGCAGTGACCCCAATTAATTAATTCACTAATTAATTAATCAGTCCACAGATTAAACGACCATAGTCTAGCAACAGGTGTTTA
>JBBMKE010000008.1:6329994-6344263 GCA_037834125.1 Lippia alba
TTGTTTTCACGCACCAAAGTTTTGTGTTGTGTGTGGAAAAGTAATTTTTAATGTTGGGGAGTTGGTTGTTTTTTTTTTTTTTTTTTTAAATTAATTTCATGCTTTTTTGGTCTGCTTTTTTCATTTATTAAGTAATAATACTGGGGCTAAAGTGAAGGGGATTCTTCGCGGGTTTTGTTGCTTTAATCTTGTTCTTCCTTTATTACTTTTCGCAGTTATTCAACTGAAATTTCTCCGTCTCTGTAAATAGTTCATAAGAATCTATGATAGGCAGAAGATATGAATATGGAAATACGAGCACGATAAAATATAAATATGATGATGCGAATTTGTATACAGGTACAGTTATAACGATACATATCAAATCAAATAATGTTGAAAATTGTAACGGATTTAATGTTTGTATTCGTGCATCGTAATGATAAATATAATAAATAATTGTATATTTTGATAGTTTGACTTGATGACAAATATATAATAAATAAAATTCTGTATAAACGAAATATATGTTAATAGTATGATTCGATTTGAACGCGTAATTAATGAAACATAATGTGAAAAATAAGGTTAATATTGCTTGTACTTTAAATAAAATATAATTTTAGGGATGTTATTGATATTTTTTTTGGTCAGGAGGGATGTTATTGATATGGTTAGTTAAATAATAATTTTCTTTTGGGGGTCATCTATGGTGGAAGAGACCAAATAACTGATGGGCAGAAATAATGATGAGAAATGATTTTCTATTTTTAGTGTCTTTTTTTTCATATATTGTACTTTTAGTTTACTTTTTTACTCTATTGTAACTCTGGAGTAATCCTCTAATTGATTCACCGTATTTTTATTTTTTTTTTAATTTTTTTTACATCGCATATTGCATGTAATCCAGGCCTCGCCACGTGGAATCAGTGCCGACTTTTCTTTCATTGAATGAGAATCGTTTATGTAGCTATTCAATATTTGCATCCCAAGATAGTTTTTGTAACTATTCAATATTTGCATCCCAAGATAGTTTATGTAGCGATTCTCATTCTAACAACTCTGCATCCCAAGATCAATTCAATATTTGAAACTTTATGTATTTTTCCTTTCTATGAACCAACCTATTCAAATATAATATAACTATCTTTTCAACATAAAATTCAATGAAAAATCAATACTTATTTTAACTTTTCTAAAATTTCTCTTTCACCTTTCAGAAATTGTATCAATTGTCCGTCTCTATTTATTTTAATTTTAAAAAATAAATTATACCGCATATATTTTTGTTTTGAAGAAAAAGAATCTACAAAAAAAATTTCCCATATCTTCATAGATTCCGCCTTTTTAATTAGCAAAAACACTGTACAATTTGTATAATTTTCAAAATTCTTAAAAGATAAAAAAGCTCAATATCACTACCAATATTAATTAAATTAAAAAAAACAGTAGTATTATTTTAATATTTGAACAACAAACATATGGTATAAATAAATAAAAAAAGGGCTGACATTTTGTTAAAAATGTGAGATATCACCATTTATTTAATATTTCGCGAGCCAATCGGATTCAATTTCTATAATTTTTTTTTGAATCCTCTATTTGAATTAGAGGATTCACTGTTCATGTTATTTACTATTCCGCGAGCCAATCTGGAGTGAATTTCTGACGATTATTTTTTTTTTGAATCCTCTATTTGAATTAGAGGATTCACTGTTGATGTTATTTAATATTTCGCGAGCCAATGGGGTCAATATCTCGCGAATACAAAAAATTTCTCGTTTTTGAATCCTCTATTTGAATTAGAGGATTCACTGTTCATGTCAGAAATAAAAGTTGGCACTGATTCCACGTGTCGAGACTGGACTACTGCAATCTGCCATGCAAAAAATTAAAAAAAATTAAAAATACGGTGAATCCTCTAATTCAAGATTACCCCAGAGTTACAATAGAGTAAAAAAATACACTAAAAGTACAATATACAAAAAAAATTACACAAAAAATAGAAAATCACCAAAATATACTATACAAAAAGAAATTATGCCAATAGAATACCTCCATTCTTGAATCTTGAATACGTCACGTGGGAGGTCAGCAGCATGACTTCACACCAATTTAGACCATTTCCAAAACCCCTATTTTTGGCACGTGCGCATCTCTCTGTTCTTCCATACTTTCAATAAAACTGATGGAGCAAAGATGCACGACCAGAAATAATAATCCCCAAAAACAAAAATAAAAAAATAATAAAAAAAACAAACAGCAAAGAGGGCAGCAATAAAAAGAGGTCCAAAGCCACCACATTGACCAGCCCAAATACATTGCACCCCAGATTTCAGTCCACAATTTGGAAGGTTCTGTCCACATCGGATCACTTTCCCACCACTCGATCCTCCACGTGTACGCTCCTGATACAGCCCCCAACCCCCCATAACTGTCCCAAACAACAAATATAAGTGCCACTTCACTCCAAGATTTCAATCACCACCACAAACACAAACACACAAACACACTCGCGCGCAATTGAAATTCTGAAATATATCTGATTAATTAACCAACAATGGCGGACAGGGGCGGCGGAGAGAGCACCAGGGGCGGCGGCGAAGTTAAGTACCGCGGCGTCCGGAAGCGGCCGTGGGGGAAGTACGCGGCGGAGATACGCGACTCCGCCCGGCAGGGCGCCAGAGTGTGGCTGGGGACGTTCAACACGGCGGAGGAGGCGGCGAGAGCCTACGACAGGGCGGCGTACACCATGAGGGGCCATTTGGCGATCCTTAATTTCCCGGAGGAGTACAATATGCCGCAGACGTCGTCACATTTCGCGACGACGTCGACAGGGTCGAGGAGGGAAGACGAGGGTGGCGCGCGGAGGGAAGTGTTCGAATTCGAGTATTTTGATGATAAGCTGCTCGAGGAGCTCCTGGAGTATAACGATCATGATCAAAGCGTGAGTAAAAGGTTTTGAAGTTTGATGGGGTACTTTGAAGTGATCTTCATCATGCAAGTAAAAGGAGGGATAATGTTGCATGATCACTTAAGAAAATGGAAGTGGGATATTTAATTCCAGATTATATTGAAATGTATCTTGATGATATATATGGGTTTTAAATAATTTTTTATATGAATTCAGTTCAAAGCTGCAGTCGATGTCAACCAGCTGGTTCCAATATTAGTTTGTCATTTTAAATTATTACATGATGCACAACCCGAAAAGAACACGACGATACTGGTTTTTTTAAAAGAAAATTGTTAGGTGTCAAGTGTCCGACATGAATTCTCAATCACAATATATAGGAGAATATGATTTTTGAAAGTGTTGGTCTGTCGTGGGTGATATATATCATCAGATGAAATATGGTACGATATGAATATTAATTAATGTTCAATACTTGATTCAGACATGAGTGGTCAACAATTTGTTGAAATTGAACACCAATGCATGTGGATTTGATTGGCTAATGTAATTAGTATGCAGATAAAGAATGTGTTTTTATTACATGTACATATATATGAGAAAAGTCCCTTTCGGTTTGTGGTGTCCACTGAGAACAACTTGGTACGAGAAGATAAAGCCAATAATGGCTCATAGTATCCTTATATGGACTGCAAGTATAGTACAATTTAGTCTTGTGAAATGGTAATGTTCGATCCCATGCGATAAGGCCAAATCATCGCACAGGCAATTCGTCCTGTAAGGATAGACAACTTGAGCAAAAATTTTGTCGACTCATCATCTCCTCACTTAGCACACACATACAGTAGTGCTTGCAGAGGTCCACTCCCGTATCCTACGAAGAAGTGACATGTGTCATTTGTTTTATGTTAGGAAAAACCGGAATCACAGAGATGGCCGGATAGTATTCTAGAAGAATGTAAAATAGAAATTCGAGCGGAAGTTTTAGGATATTAATTTAGAACAATATTTCTTATGAAAAACATGGAATCAATTCTCCAAAATAAGGATTATAAAATAAGTTATTGACATGATTTTTGTACTTGAAATTTTTATTGCTCCTACTAGAATGATTTGCTAAAGGTGGAAAAAAAACAATATACTACATGTAAAAAAAAACAAATATATTTAATAAAGATTATGTTTTTTATTTAATTGAGAAATATAAATGTCTTTTAAACAAATATATTTAATAAAGATTATGTTTTTTATTTAATTGAGAAATATAAATGTCTTTTCTGCCTCAAAAGACTTGAGCAAGTGTTTTTTCATTTGATTCGTCACAACCTCTGCAATTTAACCGGGAATAAGAATCATCGAAGATATATAAAATTCTTCAATGTCAAAGCGAGCAGGCAATTCATAGAGATAGAGAATCCAAACTGTTGCTACTAAGGTATATAGTGTACATTTAAATCAACCAGACACGTGAGAGAACGAAAATAGAACATATTAAGAAGAACTGAAAGCATCCAAAGTGTTGCTACTAAGGTATATAGTGTACATCTAAATCAACCAGACGCGTGAGAGAACGAAAATAGAACATATTAGAACATATTAAGAATAACTGATGCTTTCAGTTCAGCATAACACTGCATTCATAGACCATAGTACTCCTTCAAAATTCTATGACAAAAATCAGGTCATGCTACTACAACCGCTTTTACAAAAATTTCAACTTCTATAATGCACCAGTTTTCAACAAAGAAGCCTTGTGTCCAACCAGCAAGCATATTGGGCAGTTCGGAACGCGGTATGAATGTGGACCATCCCCAGTTCCGTACACAAGTTGAAAACCAAAGAGATTCTGCAAGACGGAAAAGACAATGTTTCGAGCAAATCATACATTTTTTAGGGTAGATACATTTATAAGGGTCAAACTATTCACTTCATAAGCAAAACATGCCTCTTTGCAATAAATAACTCTATTATACCTAGACTTTTTGCAAATATATATATATAAGTTAAAAGCACCGTACATGTCACACCTCAGTACTAGATACGATAATATCACAAATAAAAAACTACAACTACACAGATAATTTACAGATAAAAACTACAACTTACTGTGTTGAGAGCGGTACTGATCATCGAGCCGCTGGTTCTTGATACGCAAGTGAAAATCTGCTTTCAATTTCTTATTAGAAGAAAAGCTCTTTGCATCAACAAGATATAAACAGACGTAGGCACTTTGGCCGCCACTGCTAAATCCTGTTGACTGTAGTGAAATGTACCTATGTTCATGAAGTAAATTAGAACCAATTGGGAAAACAAAGGAAATTAAAGGAGAGGCCAAACAATATAGGCCGAAAACTACAACTACAACTATAACACAGTATTTTGATATATAAGAAGATACCAGTTGTGATCTCCAACAAGAAATTGTTCAGAATACCAAACTTCTCCCACTTTGGAGAGACATCGAATCTTCCATACGCTTATATGGAATATCGAATTTCTTCACAGACACACACTGAGTAACACGTTTGCTTTGAATAACAGTGATTTCAGCTCCAAACACACAGTTGTCATCAACAACGAATCCATTATCGGGAGCTGTCAAACTTCCCTTGGAGATTAATTTGGAAAATCCCCACTTGGTTTCATTGGGCGGAACAACCGTGTTTTACCTTGAAAACAAAGATAATTATCTAAGACCTGATTATATAGAAAGATCTTGAAATCAGCTGTAACTTCCCGAATCCCGACTACTCTCAATCATGGTTAGGTATCCAGAAATGTGGTCGTCTTCATCGTTGATCGGATGGATCACAAGCTTCCTGTTCAAATACAACAAAAAATTGCATTCAGCCCAAAAGAAATGTTTTTTTCCAGAAGATTGCATTATATGGCAGTAATTTTACACTTCTCATTCCAATAGTTTTACCAACTAGCATCATATCACAGAAAACATCAAGAGATATTAAATTTACACTTCTCATATTGTTTTACCGACTAGCATCATATCATAGAAAACATCAAGAGATATTAAATTTACACTTCTCATTCCAATAGTTTTACCAACTAGCATCATGTCATAAAAAACATCAAATTGAGTCGGGGACAGAAATAAATCAATCATCAACCTATAATATTACAAATATTTGAAATTTAGGAACCCGAAATTGATTCCTAAATCAATACTTACCATTTTCATTTTCCAGCCTCAAACTCTGGCGATTCAATTTCATGATCTGTAAGTAAAGAATAAGGTTCAATCTTCATCAGCAAGTGCGCAGGCGACGCCTCTCGAACTTCCGTTGTAAATTCTGTCAAAAGACAAAATATTGAAACGAAAACAGAAAAAAGCCAACAAAGAGAATCCAATCGATCATGCCGAAAACTTACGAAAATCAGATCATAACAAACGCCAAAACTAAAAATTAAATTAAAGTAAGGGATATGGACTGTTAAATTTTAGTTCATCGAAACTTGACAAACCCTCGTCATCGGCATGAACCTCCACCATTTTTTCTCTGGATTTTCTTTACTTCTGAGAAAAGAATCCCTTCTGATTATACCTCCTCTGCTGTTTAACTGTGAAGAAAAAGAATCGTAGAGAAATCAAACTTCCTGTGAACTAAATATTAATATTATAGAAAACTTAACTACCTATACAACCTAGATGTTCTATAAGATATTTACGACCAATTATATCCTAAATATAACACTTAAACAATATTGTAAAACTATGTTTCAAGAGAGAGCACTTCGTTATTCTAGTTTAATTAATGCTATATATTATTGATATATACTTGGAAGTGTAAGAATACAGCCGTTTAGGCTTGAAAAATAAACAAACAAATAAATAAGAGTACAATAAAATATAGAAAAAATTACATCTTTAGTCCCACAAGACTTAAGTCTATTTTTTTTTTTCATCTCACAGTTTTTTAAAAGTCCCGCCCTTCTAATTTTTCGACAAATTTAGTCCTAAAATGCAAAATTTTCAATTTTAGTCCCAACTCCGTTAAGTTTTCCGTTAGACAATGTTAACTGTTTTAGACATTTAAAAAATTAATAAAATTGCACCAAAATAATTAATAAAATACATTTTTTTGTAAATAAAAAAATAGATAATTGAATTCGTCTCTTTTTTCCCTTGAAAAATACATGTCAAATATTAGAAAATATAAGATCTTTAATAATAAAATAGCTCAAAGAATATCAACAAAAAGATATAAATTTTGATTTTATAATATATAATAAATTATTATATTTTAAAATATAAATATTACTTTAGAATTATAAAATTCTAAAATAAATAAAAACTTATACAGAATAACGTCTCTGTGTTGGACCAGCATAGCCACTCATGTCTGCGCACCAGCGCTGCTGCCTGAGTTTGCACCACCGCAGCCAATGTCGTCATCACACCGCCACCCGCACAAAATCGCAGCACCACCACCATCACATGTACCATAATCGATCCACCACCGCCTCTCGCAGCAAATTGCACAGTCTCCGCCGCGAAATCGCACTGAATCACACCACCGCCACCAAAATCACACCGTAGCACCTTCACGCCAAAATTGCATAAAATATACGCTCACACGCGCACAAAGAACGGTTAGGAAATGGGTTAAAGATCTCATCTTACATTGCTCGCACAAAAACGTACCACTAACAACGCAGAGAATTGCAAAAAATCACCAAAATAAAAGCTCAGCCAGAAATTAATCCAGGCAGAAGCTCAAACAAAACAAATTAACGGCAATGGTATCATCAATTACACCATGACAAACACTGCGCCTGAATCATGCCCACAACAGCAGAAGCCGGGCCCTTTATAGACCCCAAAATCTTCGCATAAATCTCGGGCAGCGTTGGCAAATTCTCCAACGCCTTGAATTCCTCGGACCCATAAAATTTCTCCAACAATGAACCCTTTGTAAGAGATGCCGGCGATGAGGTGGGTGGTGGAGATGAAGGGGAATTTCAGGAAGAGGGAGGTAGACGCGGCGGAGGACGACGGAGGAAAGGCGGAGGAGTGGAATGTGCAGATAGTGGCGGTGGCTTCCATGGTTGAGGGCAGAGAAGAATTAATTGAGTGTAGTGTTTTGAAAACCGGACCGGACCGGCCGGCCCAACCGGTTTAACCGGCAACGTATCCGGTCCGATTAACCCTGTAAAACCGCTCGTGTTCGGATCGGATAAGAACCGGCAAAACCGGCCGGTTAATCGGCGGTTTTAGCCATGAAAACCGGACCGGATCGCCGGTCCTGAAAAATAGAGTCTTCTACCCTTTCTTCGGTGTTCATTTTTTACTGCAGTCAACCATTTTCCGGCAATCGGACATCTTATGACTAAAAATCTATGAAAGTTAAAAATAGAGAAGGAGATAGGATGATGATGAAAGATTTGAAAAAATAAAAAATAGAAGAAGATGGACGAAAATTGATTAACTATATTATACTGCTTGCCGGATCTGCATTGTTGCCATTGCCGGAGGAGTTGCGCCTACATAAGACTCATTGAAGATTTAAGATTAGCCAACGAAAAAACTCTTCAGTCTTCATTGCTCTGCGTTGTCTCCTTTCATAGAAATTAAAAGGAAACAAAGAAGAACACCAAAGTTCAATAATTAGGGAAATGAAGACGGCAGCGGCGGCTATAGTTTTGCTCCTAGGGTTTAGTTTTAAATGTGCATGTCCTTTTATTCCTTCTTTCCTTTGGTAAATTTGTGAAGAGAAAAAGGTTTTAATTTGACATAAATTTATATATATTTTAAAGTTGTAATAAAACTAATTATATAATATGACCGTAGAAAGGAAAATAAAAAATCTTATTTTAAATATTAGAAATTTGAAAGTACCATGCGCATAAATTACATTGCTATATTTAATTTTTTTAGGAAATTTAATCTATATCTTCAATATTTTAATATATATATATAATAAATCTAATAAAAATAATTAATATTTATTTATTACGTCATACCGGTTCGACGGTGGTTGAACCGATCGAACCGGTAACCAATAAGGCCACCGGTTCAATCTCCGGTCCGGTTTTGAAAACATTGGTTATAGCTGATAAGCTAGCAAAGATGGGTGAATTCATGATAGTGAATTTATGTTATGGCTGATCATCAACCTGAGGAGCTCAATGTTAAGAAGGAGACTGGCAATTAGTGAATCGAATTTCAGTTATAATTTAAAAAAAAAAAAAATTGTAAAGCACCTTATAGAAGTGAACTGTTAAAAATTTGGTAAGTTTGATACTTAAGAGACTCGAAAACAATAATTTGAATTAAATTAATATAACACGAAATCGAATTGCTAAATTATAACGTAAAGAACTAAAATAATTTTAATTTGGTTTGCCCATCCATCGCAAGATAGGAGTTCGATTTGTTCAGAGATGGTAATATCAAAAGACTTGGATTGCCCAATTGATTACAGAACAACAATGTCGACAATCAAATTGGAATTTGTGCATAATGCAAATATGGTCTCCAAGCCGCCGCCGAGACAGCACCAATCACCACATTCCCTACTTTTTCAGCTTTATTGTCTTGTTACTTTGATTCAGTTTAATACTAGACAAATGTCTTCTTGTTCATACCGGGAAATTACTTCGACTTCAGATTATTTGGAAACTCGGAATCAATTAGGGCGAGCGACCAATTTCCACGGGGATTCATCTTCACGATCGCGATATGAGGCAGGTTTTTAAATTTTAACGCACAGTGATATTCTGTAATGTCATTTTTCTTCATTTTCAGTTAGCTTCAGCCTTTTCTGCTCTTTATGAAGTTGTGCAAATATATTTGGTTTTCGAATGAAAGTCAATGACTTGAAAATGCTGCCACCACCATGAATATATCTTGGAGTATGTAATTCCACATCTGTAATAAAATGTTATCTCACTCATCCATGTGGCATGTGAGAATCCCTGTTATCTGTCAATTATAATACCAGTAGCAATTTTATATTGTGTTTTCACATTTCCATCGTAGATTGTTTACATTCATTTATGCAACAAGTCAACCATTGGTAATGTTAACTAGCTATTCATTGAATCATCTGTGCTGCTATCTGCAAAGTTTCTGTTTTTGGGATTTGACATTGAGGAGTGATACACAAAGAATATGGCTTACAATCTGGAGTCCCTCATGACGATTCTAGAGAAAATCTTGAACCCTGAACAAAAGCGCTGGATTCTTGATCCTAAGAGTCAACCACAAATCGAATCCCTTTTCGAAAAAGCTTCTTCTTTGAAGCAGATTCTTGAAAATTCTTCTTCACCAGCAAATGGTCAGAGAGAAAGTCTTGAGAGCCGAATACGGGATTCTGCACATACAGCTGAGGATATTATCGAATCCCATATTGTGGATCGAATGCTGTCGAAGCGTGGAGCCGTGAGCTGTTCGATCTCCCCCCCGGATCTGCAGCAAGTGATAAAAGAACTGGATTCTGCAAAGGTCCAAATGATGAAAACAATGGATACTGCTGCGAGTGATCCAAATCAGATGGCGAAAGGTTCATTACCTTCTTCAGCTGGTAGTGGTTCATTCAAAACAGAGCCTATCTCCACCGACACTGTGGTGGGACTTGATAAAGATTTGCATCAGTTGAAGGATCGGCTGATGGGACACGCGACCAAACTCGAGATCATTCCGATTGTAGGCATGGGCGGTATAGGTAAGACCACTCTTGCTCAAAAGCTTTATAATGATGAACACATGGTTTCCCACTTCGACCATCGTGCATGGATCACAGTATCACAAGTGTATAATGTCCGAAAAGTTCTACTGGACCTTCTTGGTTGCTTAGTCGGCAAGCTCACCGACGAAATTCTACAACAGGATGACAGAGAATTATCAGTCATATTACATAAAAGATTGTATGGCAAAAGATATCTAATTGTAATAGATGATATATGGAGTGCCAGTGCTTGGGACGATATACAAAGGTATTTCCCAAAGGACAACAATAGAAGCCGGATCATACTAACCACGAGAGAAACAGAGGTGGCTGATCATGTCGATGCATTGAGTGAAAAGCACCAGATGCATCTCTTGAACGAGCCTGAGAGTTGGGAGCTACTTCGTGAAAAGGTGTTTGGAGAGGAGGATTGTCCTGCATCATTAGAAATGATCGGTAAAAACATCGCAAGCAGTTGTAAAGGGCTTCCTCTGGCAATCAGTGTGATTGGTGGACTTCTTTCCAAGGCTAAGAAAGCAGAAAATTCTTGGAAGCATGTTGCTGATGATATAAAGGATGAGCAACTTTCTAGTATACTGTCTTTAAGTTACAATCACCTGCCAGATCATTTGAAACCGTGTTTTCTCTATATCGGAGCTTTCCCAGAAGATCATGAGATTCGAACGTCGAAGCTAGTAAATCTATGGGTAGCCGAGGGATTCTTGAAATCCAATGGAGATAAGCGCTTGGAAGAGGCTGCAGAGGATTACCTAAAAGCTCTTGCTGACAGGAACCTACTATTCGTTAGACAAATCAAGTCTAATGGAAAAGCAAAGAGCTATGGCATCCATGACCTTCTGAGGGATCTATGTGTGAAGAAAGCCGATCAAGAGAATTTTGTAAATCTCCAGAATCGTCATGTTCACAGTGCCCCAGGACGTTCGCTCTATCACAAGCGTCGTTTGAGCATTCATGCATCATCGTTTAGTTTTATCAATTTATTATCTCAACAAAAATATATGTCACTTGCGCGCACTTTTCTGTGTATTGGCCTTGCATCAAGCACGCTCCTTTCTCCTGTGTTCTTCACACTAAGCTTGCTGAGGGTGTTGGATGTGCTTGACATAGAATATCATCAGTTCCCTGAAGAAATATGGAAGCTGGTCAACTTGCGTTACTTAGCTTTCTCCTGCAACACAGCGACTATACCCTCTGAAATATCGCATTTGTGGAATCTTCAGACATTAATTATTCAATCAATACAAAGATTTATTGGGTTGCCTTCTGAAATATGGGAGATGTCAGAGTTGAGGCATCTCAAGGTCAAAAATAATATAATCTTTATTTATTCTAGCAATATGCGTGTTCTTGAAAAGCTGCAAACAATCTCTGTTGTATGGGGATACTTGGTCGTTGAGTCCCTTGCAAGCATTCCAAACATAAAAAAATTGGGAATCTATACACAGGCAGATCATGACATCGATCTTCGAAAGCTGCCGAATCTTGAAACCTTAAAGTGTTTGTCTCTATTGTCATCCACATTCGTATATGGTGACCCTTTGTCTAACCTCAGTTTCCCACCTTCTCTTAAGAAGTTAACTCTTATTGACTGCACAATAACTTGGGGATTCACAGCAACTCTCAGTTCCCTATACAATCTTGAAGTTCTCAAGATAAAAAACTGTGCCTTTCAGAGGAAGAACACTGGTGATGATGAGTCATGGGATGCAACAGAACAAGAATTTGGGTCACTAAACTTTCTTCTTTTTGAAAATTTGAAGCTGGTGCATTGGCAAGCCGATAAGACTTGTTTCCCAAGACTCGAGCGCCTCGTTATTCGGGGTTGCTCTTCCCTGGAGGAAATCCCCTACAGCATTGGAGAAATTCCGACGCTTGAAATGATCAAATTGGACGAATCCTGCAGCCCTTCTGCTGTGGCTTCAGCAAGACAGATTCAAGAGGATCAACGTGATTACGGAAACAGCATTCAAGTTCGCATCGTGCCTTGAGGTTTGCTCTTACATACTTCAATAGATACCAATATGTTGTTTTCATTTATCTGTCATCATCATATTGCTTGTTTAGGAATGATCATTCTTCACACAATATGATATAGTACATGATTCAACAGGGATTTGGGTTAAGTGAGAAACCCAAATAAGTTTATTTGGTAATCCACTGACAAAATCCAACAGTATTTTGTCAAAAGTTCAGAAATTTTTACTTGGTTTCTTTACAAATTCTGCTTATTAAAATAGACTTAATCTGGGTTTTTTCTATCCTCTATTTTACAGATGCTTGACCATTTGAAAGTGAAGTTTGAAGTTCAAGAATTCAGAATGAACCAGTTGCTGATCATGTGTTAGTATGTTTAAGCTTTTGAATAAGTATGATGGTTTATGGACAAATGTATTAACTATGTACTGTTATGTATTGATGTTGAACTATTGGTTACTTGTATGAAATTTATGAACTTTAACAACAATATTAATATGTTTGATATTGGCTAATTTTGCTGTTTAGATTTATACATTCTTTTACTTTTTTTTTTTTCAGAAAATTATAAGCTTCAAACATCTATTCCACATATCCCCTGTTTATCTCATAATAGAATGAATTTACTTTCTAGTTATCTTATGATATACATTTCACCATTATAACTCTTTAAAGAGATACATACGAGTGTGTATTATTTAACCATGCTTGATTTTCCCTTGGGTATGTCCTAATAAACTCGAATTTTAATCTAACTTCACATTTCGAAAATACGTCTCATTTAAGTAGTTTCGCGGAGATAAATTTAAATGAGGATACACATGTTTTTATCGCATTTATACTTTGTATTTACGCATCATAGAGCATATCTAACTAAATAAAAGACTCTTTCAAAGACTATTTTTCTTGAATTTAAAAAAAGTAATTTTATCTTGACGCGGTATAGTAAATAGTGGAAGTACTTTTATTAGTGAAAGGATTGCATCAACAAGTTTTGTACCCATAAGTTCAAATACAATATTCTAATTAGATTAGTAAAGCAAAAAATATTTAGACATGACGAAAATGCAAAAAATTGAGTTTCGACATAGAAAGATGAAGCAACCCATCCATTGGCGGATTTCTTCGCCGGATTGAATTAAATTAAATACAAATGTGAACGTTTTTGGGCTTGATGGAAGGAACAGGAATTGCTTGGGAACGAAAATATGAGAGAATTGAAGTCGAATGTAATTGCAAAATTGTGGTGAACTTAGTTAATACTTAATAGAGGGAATATGGAAGAATAGCCTCTTCGCCACATTATTGAAGACTACTGTTAGCTTATTCGACGGCTCAAACATATTAAGAGGGAGGGCATATTATGGCTGATAAGTTGGCGAAGATGGTCCAATTCGTGATAGAAGAGAGAAAGATTTGTAGCATCAAGCTGAGGAGCTCAATTTTTAAGAAAGAGAGAGACAATGGGGCAATTTTATAAAATTCCGCGTATGTTGCAAAAATTTTAGTTCACTCCCCAGGTCGAAATTTTTTTAAGTTCACTCTCCAATTAAATTTTAAATTTGGGCAGCATATACGCAATATCACGATTTAGATATGCAATCTCACGGTTTTATACGCAAATTCCCAGTTTTGACGCGTATCAAAACTGAGAATTTGAGTATAAAAACCACGACCGTATACAAATGTGTTCTTA
>JBBMKE010000008.1:6352167-6363579 GCA_037834125.1 Lippia alba
TGTACCCCTTAGCAACGAGACGAGCTTTGTAACGCTCAATTCTTCCAGCAAGCTTGCATTTGATCTTATAAACCCATTTGGAATCAATGGCCCGTTTTCCAGGTGGGAGTAGTTCCAAGGTCCACGTCTTGTTTGCCACAAGGGCAGAAATTTATTTCTCCATAGCCTCTCTCCATTGCTGAAACTTAACTGCCTGAGAAAAAGATTTGGGCTCATCCGTAGAGGAGATGACCGCTAAAAAGGCAATATGAGACTTAGAGAATTTAGAGTAGGACAAATATTTAGAAAGAGGATATACCGTCGAGTTAGCCGAAGGAGAGGGTGAGAGCTGCCTATCGTTGGAAGGAGCAAGAGAGGGAGGCAAAGTATATTCATAACCTGACAACCGTTGTGAAACCTTGCGTTCCCGTTTCTGATGATGATGATGAGAGGTTGTATCTGAGGAACCAGTCTCTGGAACAATATTTTCTGATTGATCAGGTACCATTATCTGAGGAGCTGTAACTCCCTCTGCGCCATGTTCCTCTGGTACTTCCGAATCCTGTGCCTCTGTCTGGACGTGATTAGTACCAATAGACATCCTTTCATCCACAATTGGTGTTCCCATTGAGGTAGAATCTAGTCTCATGATGTCTGGAACTTGTTGCTCCCTCATAGGTACTAATTTCTGTGGGACTGGAATCTTATCGGAAAAAATTCATCTACAAAGAGATCCGATAACACCTGCTTCGCATCTAGTACCAAATGTATTATGGCTGGTAGAAAGTCATCTTCTCTAAATCTGACATCCCGCGAGACATAAATTTGTTTACTTTGAATGTCGTATATTTTATATCCCTTTTGAGACATCGGATAACAAACATAAATACTGGCCTTAGCACATGATGCAAACTTATCTCGGGGTTTTGCATTCTCATTTGCATAACAAATACACCCAAAGCTCCTTAAGTGATCATAACTAGGTGTCCTTCCATAGAAAACCTCATAGGGTGTTTTGTTGTCTAGTACTTGCAAGGGCATTCGGTTGATCAAATATGCAGCGGTTAAAACACATTCTCCCCAAAACTTGATCGGAAGTTGCGCCTGGAATCTCAACGCTGGGGCAACTTCCAAGATATGTCTGTGCTTGCGCTCAACTACTCCTTTTTATTGTGGGGTGTATACGCAACTGGTTTGATGTTCCATTCCATTTTCGGCATAATGTTTCCTCAAATCAGCATGCATAAACTCCAAACTATTATCTGTTCTCAAGACTTTCATCTTCAAATTATATTGTGTGTGAACCCAATTGAAAAATATGAGTAGATATGTTTTGGTTTCAGATTTGTGTTTCATGAGATATACCCAAGTCGCACGACTGAAATCATCCACTATTGTCAAAAAGTAATGACTACCAGCGTGAGATGTTGTATTATAGAGGTCCCAAATGTCGCAATGTATCAAATCCAACACATGCGTGGTTTTACTCGTACTATGAGGGAAAGGAGCACGAGTTTGTTTTGCATGACAACAAGCATCACAATTCAAAATTTTCTTGCAATCAGAGGAGACATGTATGTTTGGTACCAATGGAATATGATTTACCGATAGATGCCCCAAACGACGATGCCACAAACTTGTACTACTTGAAGTACCAACAGCCAAAGCCTTTGCCCCTCTCGTTTGCTCCAAATGGTATAGGCCGTTCTGCTCTTTACTCTCTCCAATCAGCTTTCCCGTGGTCAAATCCTGAATCACAAAACGATTGGAGGTAAATGTCACAGAACAATTCAAATCTTTTGTTAATTTACTTATGGACAATAAATTGAAACAAAAATTAGGGACTCCAAGGACTCGTTTCAGTGTGAGTCCGTCTCCAAGATCGACTTTGCCCATGGCACGAACTTCTTCTTTCGCACCATTAGGGATCTGTACTGGTGGTACGTTTGGTTGAAAATCGACGTTTAATAACGAATCAACATCATAGGTTATGTGACTCGTTGCTCCGGTGTCAACAATCCATATACCACCATTGCTTGAAAAGTTGCAGACTGGAATTGACGAGTTTGTTCCAGTGGCAATAACAGAGTGTTTGGTATTATCAGTCCAACCCACGTGCGGTGGGTCGGTTCCAGTTACAACAGCTGCATGGCTGATACGTGACAAGCTGGTTCCAGCAGTCTTGTCGTCTTGATTTTGTGAAATGCACGAGTCTGATGAGTGTAGGCGATAGAGGTGTTCTTTTTCGCCTTTGATGTCACTCATGGTCGTGTAAAATGAAGAGGCAGATCTTAAAACTTGCTCTGATGCCATGTAAAAGATAAAGAATTGGAGAATTGGTTTGTGTATTGCATAATATGTTAGTTTACAAGATATACAAATGGACTATATATACATTGAGTCCTAAACCCTAAAAGGCAAAGAAAGGAAACAACATACAAAAGGCAAGACAATCAATCAAGCCCAAAGATCATCCTGGAATCAAGGAATGTTGACTTGCCATAATTACATATCCTCCAATAAAATTCGTGCTTGTCCTATCTGTATCTCTATACGTGTATCAAGATTGTAATACAATTTTCACAAACCTAAGGAGTTTTCCAATAAAACCTAAAAGAATTATTGTAAACTAATCCAAGATTAATGTGATAAATTATTGAGTTTTGCATGCATGTCATGAACATGCAAGATTGAGATGGTTGTGGAAGACAATCAATCAAACCCAAAGATCATCCTGGAATCAAGAAATGTTGACTTGCTATAATTACATATCCTCCAATAAAATTCGTGCTTGTCCTATCTATATCTCTATCCGTGTATCAAGATTTTAATACAATTTTCACAAACCTAAGGAGTTTTTTTCCAATAAAACCTAAAAGAATTATTGTAAACTAATCCAAGATTAATATGATGAATTATTGAGTTTTGCATGCATGTCATGAACATGCAAGATTGAGATGGTTGTGGAAGACCCTTTTGTCTTATCGCACTTTTTCTTTATAATAAGTGAAATTCTTTCCTTTAAAAAAAAATAAAAAGTGAAATTCTTTACTCATTTCACACTTTTGTCAGTCTTATTTTAAAGAGTTGGGGAAAAAGGCAAAAGTTGGTACTCAGAGAATGTTGATGATATTCGTTTTCCAGATGTAAAAAACCACTCAACTTGGCATGCATGGAGATTCTTTTCTGCACCTATACTCAAATTAAATTATTGGTATGAATACACTCGGATACCTTTTTTTTTTCCAACAACAAATTATATTATAAATTACGCAAATAAATCGTAAGACAAAGTAAAGATGGCACGGCATAAGACGGAATGAATGAATATCATGTGGAGACTGCATCTTCTTTAGAAAGGAAATTGAGTGACTGTTTAGTATCACGCTTAATATAAATAAAATAAAATATGTAAAATGGAGGAATTTTAGAATCTAATTTCTAATAAAATATTATGTGGTCTTCGATTTCACACAACAGACAATCCGAAATAGATTTTTGAAAATTCAAATTTGAACTAGATTTGTGTGAATTCAAATCGATTTTTCCCAAATTTGACAAAATCCGTAATAATTAATCCAGATTTGTTTTTCCCAAAATAGGATTAGATTTTTAAGAACCTAACTCTATTTTTCCAAATTTACGCTTATTTGATATAAATATAATTATACATGCCTCTTCCTCCCTATAGTTTGATAAATTGCAAAAACTTCCTTTAATATACTTTAAGATTTAGCTTAATACATCTCATTATAGTTATGAATATAAAGTTAAATTTTGATCGGTTAGATTTTACTAACACATGATTTTCAGGAAATATGCCAGTTGTTTAGAAAGGACTAGGGGGAGAATTTCGCGTGACAAGAAGTCACATAAATAAGCTGAATGTTGTTGTCTTTTGATCAGCTTAGGTGGAAAGTATTTATAGATCTCAAGTGTTAATCGAATTAAAATGGAGTTTTAATTGAAATTATATTCGACACTAATGACCTAGACTGTGTTTCAAGCGACGTGGTGCACGGCGCATGATCCAATATTTTTAGTCTAGTTTCGAGTCCCACAATTTAACATTTCCACAACACTTTAAATTATAAAGTTGTTCGTATTTTACTCATTATTCAACGTGTACTAACAAATATTCAATTTTTCAAACACATCATTTATATTCGTTTTGATATTTCCAAATCCCAATTAGATTTCAAACGTCTATGCAGAACGAGATACGAAAAAGTTTATATCTAACAAAACTATTGAAATAGATAAACTTTCACGTACCATGAATTCTCAAACGTATAAGATTTTGTAATTTCTCTAACCCCTAAGAGAAGTTTATGTAATTATATCAAACATCACGTTACGGGGTTGTGATTACATCCCTAATCAATTGAGTTATTGTAGTTAATTAATTCATATGAAAAATTATAAATTTGGGACAATAATCAACCCTATTTTGCATTTTTAGACTTTAACTTGACATTTTTAATTTTCGGGACATTTACTCTCAAAATTTTGCAATTTTGGCCAAATCTGAACCGGATCCTTAATTTTGCACTGAAAAACTGCACGTGATCGCCTGAAATCGGTTGAAATCCCATGTGACAAAATAGTCTGGCCCACATAAGCAAAAGAGTGCATCAAATCTCAGTTGGATCCCTAATTCGCACCGAAAAATTGTACTGAAAAACCGCACTTGACCCCACGTGATCCCCTGAAATTGGTTGAAATCCCTCGTGACAATGCATTCTTTTGCTTATGTGGTCCAGGCTATTTTGTCACACGGGATTTCAACTGATTTCAGGCGATCACGTGGGTTCACGTGCAATTTTCCAGTGCGAAATTAAGGATCCGGTTGAGTTTTGGCTAAAATTACAAAACTTTGAGAGTAAGTGTCGTGAAAATAAAAAATGTCAAGTTAAAGTCCAAAAGTGCAAAATGGGATTTGTTATTGTTCCAAATTTGCAATTTTCCCTAATTCATACAACGTATATATACTTGAGTATACCTATACGTATACAAGAATATCTTCACCATTAAGCTTCCGTAGATCGTGATTATGTGCTTAATATTCTCTCTCTTTCTCTTGGATTAGCGTGGTTGTTTGTTAGCTTGATATATATATATAAATATATATATATTTCCGACACTCAATTCCAACTATTACTCTATCCACATTGCTTTATTATGGGGCACACACATGCACGCCCCTTTATGAGTTCAAAGTAAATTATTCTATCACAAAGAAATTACTTAAGTTATGCTAGTTAGTAGGAGTAATACGCATATAGGAATATGTTAATATAGACACGATACAAAATAAATATGAGAAAATATGATTGTTTTTAAAGTTTTTTATGTAAAAGTATTTCACTTGATAAAATAATATTTTTAAAATGATAAAATCAATCCAATGAATATATAAATTAAATGTGTACTGTCTTTTATTTTAATTTTGTGTCCAATTTTTTATTTATTGATTGAGAATAAAAGGAAAAAAAATGATATGGAAAAAAATAAAAAAATTAATTCTATATTCTATTCTGGACAACCTATTGGTATCTCTAACGTGGATTGAAAATGGCACGTAAATAAAATATGAAATCCCATGCAACATTTTGTAATTGTTATTTGTTTCTTACTTTGTTTATTATCTTTATTTTTTTTATCACACATTTAAATGAGATTGGAATCGGTGACCTCCTTGAAAATGAATCATTTTTATTAATCAATAAATGTTATTTTTTTCAACTCGACATTGTTGTACTACGTTAAAAAGTACAGCCATGTGCTTCATGAAGTTAAAGTAGATAATGATGTTTGCAAAAACTTCTGGATAAGTACAAGGACAAATTAAAGTCGTGCAAAATTCAACTTCAAGACAATTAATTAAACGTTTAAAATTAATTGAAAATTGCCTTTTATTTCATATTAAACAAATTCCCATTAATTATTTACAAAGTGAATCTAAAAATTAACCATGAAACTAGATACAAGATTCTTATAAATTCCCAATTCCAATTTTTTTTTTTTTTGTGAAACCAATTCCAAATTTCTAAATGTATATAATGAGCAGAAACTGATTTTTAGCAACAAAAATAAATTAATTAAAGAGTATAAACTTTTCCAAACTTAAAAATATCCATAAAACTCGAGTAGAACTATTGTCCCGAATTTGTAATTTTCTCCGATCCATTCTTAACGGATCACTCTACTTGCATAACATAAATAAAATCAGTTTCTAAACTGCACGAAACACAAACACAACAATATAAAATAATGCCACATGAATATATCTATATAAATTGTATTTTAAAATTTTCGTATAAAAAATATCTGATATAGTATCCGAATAAAAAATATTTGATATAGTATCCGACGCGACACAATACGATATGTCATGATAAAATTATTGGTGAGTTGTCATGTATTCATGTTACATAAATGCTCAATTCCAAGAACCGTCACACACCACACCATTCTTCGCACCCAAACAACATGGCCAATATAGAACACAAAACACTCACCCTAAACGATCTCACCATCCACTACGCCGAGGCCGGCCGCGGCCCCACCATCCTCTTCCTCCACTGCTTCCCGGAGTGCTGGTACACCTGGCGCCACCAGATGTCCTTCTTCGCCGCCACCGGCTACCGGGCCGTCGCCCCGGACCTCCGCGGGTACGCCGACACCACCGGCGTACCCATGGAGGACCCCTCGAGGTTCACGACCCTCAACGTGGTCGGGGACCTCGTCGCCCTGATAGACGCGGTGGCACCGCCGACCGAGACGGCGGTGTTCGTGGTGGGGCACGACTGGGGGGCGCTTTTTGCGTGGTCTTTGTGTCTATACCGGCCGGATAAGGTCAGGGCGTTGGTGAACATGAGCGTTGCTTTTGCCCGGAGAAATCCAGGGAAGAAGCCTGTTCAGACGTTGAGGGCTGTGTATGGAGATGAGTACTATATTATCAGATTTCAGGTTTTGGAAATTTATTATTTTTTTTTCTAATGTTTTTTTATTATAATTAAATAAATGGAGAAATTGCATTATGTGTAAACTACACCGTTTCAAACGGGGTTTTTAATTTTTTATGATAAAATAAGCTCGTACTATAAAGATTAAGTAATTTAGTGCCAGATTTGAGAGTCCCCAAATGTATGCCGGCAAATAGCTTCGGTTTCCACATGTATAAGTAAGATCCGGCTATGTGTAAAATCGGCTAGGTTTTCGGCAGACAAGAGATAATATCGGTCAAATTTAGTATTAAGTTACTTAATTTTGATGATATGAATTTATTTTATCATCAAAAAATAAAACGGCAAAAATGATAAAGTTGGTATCACCAAAATGCAAATTTTCCTAAATTTGGGTTTATGAGATTTTTTTTTGGTTGATTTAGTTTTTATGTGAATTATTCTTAGCCTAAGAAGATCGATTTTATAATTTCATTTGAATTGATTCGTTAAACATGAGTACTAAACACTATAATTTGAAATTGAGTAGGACTAAATTATATGTGCGTTGCCGACTGCGGCGGATCCAGAATTTTATTCATCAGACAATGGGAATAATACATTAGAATTTTTTCGAATTTTCAGGCACAATAACTCAAGAAATAATGATAATCATTAATTACACGGAATTTGTCTACATTAATTTTTTTCAAAGTCTGATAAAAGAAATCCAAAACAAGACCGAATTGTTTGCATCCCCATATATTCGGAACCATATGAATCATTTGCTCGGATCTAAAATTACTAAATTCTTCAAACAAAATAAATTCTTGATCTCCATTTACGATTTCTCTTATGAATATTTCAAAATATCAATATCTCTCGTCTCTAACAGCTTAAGCCTTTTGTATTGGTTCCAGGAACCGGGACAAATAGAGAAGGAATTCGAAGAAATCGGTACCAAGAATGTGTTGAAACATATCCTAACATACCGGAAACCAGCTCCACTTTGCCTTCCCAAGGATCATGCATTTCCTGACACTCCAATTTCCTTGCCCTCATGGCTATCTGAAGAAGATCTAGATTACTACACTAGCAAATACGAGACAGCGGGCTTCACCGGGGCGTTAAACTACTATCGCGCCCTTGACATGTAAGTTGTTGTCGTGTACTATTAGACGCTATTAGACCGTACGGGGTCTGGTATTTAGTCAATGTGAGACATGTTAACAATTTCTATATACAAAAGGGATACGTAGTACAGTTTCATCTTCCCTTATACAAATTTTGCACGAATTCAATTAAATCTAATCATACACGATCATTTTGGTGTCGTTTTTAGCATAATATATCAGTGCACTTTCGTTGTTTTACGTGCAGAAACTGGGAGCTGACTGCGCCGTGGACGGGGGCTCAGATCAAGGTTCCTGTGAAGTTCTTGGTGGGCGATCTTGACCTAACCTACAATTCTCCGGGGGCAAAAGATTACATTCACAAGGGTGGGTTCAAGAAAGATGTGCCTTTGTTAAAAGAAGTGATTGTCATGGAAGGGGTGGGCCACTTCATCCATGAAGAAAAACCAGCTGAAGTAAATGGACATATTCTTTCCTTCTTCAAGAGCTTCTCTTCCAACTTTTGTGCTGTATTGTGAGTTCCTTTGATCATCTTTTGGTTTGTGGATCTTGTTTGCATATATATATCTTGTATTATTTTGAGAATCTTGATTGTCTAAAGTAGAATAATGTAATTAGTGGATTCATTGAGTGTGATGGAGGGTTTGGAAATGATGTATGGTTTTCGTTGTATGAAATTTGCAATTCTCAAATAAACTTCATTTATTTTTCCAAAAATTTTAATTCAGGTCTGACTCGGCATAGCAGTACTACAGTTTCAAGCCTATGGCTCGGTGAGATTCATTGCATTCGGGGAAATTAATGGAGTTTGGAAATTGGAAGAAGTTCTTGATAACTTGTTTGACACCGATGTTGGTGAATTCAGCCTCTAATGTCACCATTTTTTCAATCAAAAAAGCAGGACACTATTTATGCTTTTCTTAAAAAGTTTTAAAATCAAGAATAATTTTGAAGTCAGGAGAGTGCCCTTGCATGTCATGGCTTCAATTGCTATAGATTAAGTAATCTTTGAATTGTATGCACCCTGTTACTTTTTCATATCGAATAAATTAATATTAAACTTAACTATCATCTAACTTCGTAGTTTTGGAACGAGTTAGACAATCAAATATCACTTAACATAATATTACAGCGGACATAATATTTTATTTAAGTTTCATGCTCCGGTTGAACCTCAATGTGTATTCGAAATGAATTAATGTCCCATTTCGTCAATTAGTTTTTCGGATGAATTATGTTTATGACGCTACGGTGCAAGTTTTCTTTGATGGTGGATAGAATTATTTAGTGTAAAGAATCTATATTTACAATGGGTGTGCTTGGATTGAAGGATCTTTTTATGTATGAATCTCTTAGCTCCAATCCATGATTTGAAAAATATGAAACAATGTAAGGAAATTCTTGCGTGGATCCGAAAATCCTCTACAAATCGTGTGTTGTCTTCCCTAATTCTTGTTTGTAGAAATATTACCATGCTTCTAGCTGTGTCATGTTACCTTTCAAATGAGAAGTCCAATTCAAGTCATAATTTCAAATTCGGTCTCGATTAGTTCACTAGATTGCATGGCCAATTTTCCTCCGGACTCCCATTTCGATTGCAATAGTTTGATGTTGTAGGAACCTGGTGAGATAGCAGCTGAGTTTGCTAAGCTTGGTGTTAAGGAAGTCATGACAAATATGCTTGGTTTTCGCGCTGAGCGACCACTTTACTTCCACGGAAGGGCAAAGGCTTTGGCTATTCTGCTAATAGGTCATCTTGGTTAACCGAGGATGATTTAAACTACTATGTCAACAGATTCGAACAAACTGGTTTCACCGGAGGAGTGAATTACTATGGTGCATTTGACTCATAAGTTAGAATGCACGCATGGTTTGAACTGTTCGGGACTTTGGGATTGTATCCTGAGATTTGGCCTAATTCCACATACAGCTTCTGAAGTTTCAAATATTACAGAGACTTCCCCTATAAGAGTTTACATTACATCTGTATTGTTGATTTTTGATAACATCACCCCTAATTTTCTGTTAAAACACTTTGTTGCCCTCGACACGTACTGCTCAATATTTCAATTTGAATTCAGGATTATAAAAGCATGAGTTACACCAAACCTCAGGGTGTCGGGGGAAAAGTTTTGCAATTTTTCTAACTTAGGGGAAGTTTGTGTATTTGAGTTGAAACCTAAGGGTATGTCAGTGTAATTATTCCTATTCTTTCAATCACTTTTAAGTCGAACTAGCATCATGATACTCTTTAGTTTTTGGTTCCATTGTAATGCAATTGTATTATGTTTATTATCTGATCGGTCTCTTTCCGTAAATCTTACATCAATAATATGAGACATTAAAAAACACTTATCCTTGGTTCGCTTCAACCGGGTTCGGATATAACTACACACCCTAATTTTCACAACAAGCCCCTCAAACATAGAGCAGTTTACACCTTATTACAGTAGCAAGCAAGTACTGCATATATTAGTTATTCATCATAAGCTCTGAGCAGTTCTTCATTCAAAACTGCTTAAAAAAAGCATAGATGTGTTCATTAACCTCGTGCGGCCTTTCCCTGTGGACGAAATGACGAGCACCCACGATTTCAACAACTTCCTGCAGCAATGGGACATCTTTCTTGAATCCACCCTCAGATATATACTGATCCAACCCCGGGACATGATGCATCGTGTCCTCGTCCCCGATGATACAAAGTGCAGGAACTCTCACCTGAGCACCTATCCAAGCCGCATTAAGTTCTCAATTCCTGTAGTTTTCCAGAATCAGAGAATTGGACACAAGATTTTTATCATCTATGAAATTTGGGGGGAGGGGGCGTACAAGACTATGGCTCGGTAGGCGTTCATCACGCCGGTGAATCCGGTCTGCTCGAATTTGTCACCGTAACAGTTCAGTTCTTCCTCCGACAACCAAGACGGCCTGTCAGCAGAGTAGCCAAATCCCTTACCTTTAGGGAAATAACAGGGTTAATTACACCTAACACCCACATTAGATAGGGTAATTATAAATAATGTACGATTATTAGATTTAATTACAGATACTACCCTTCAGAAAAATATTAATTACATTTAACACCCAACTCATTAGGGTCTCGTTCAAAATATAGTGAACTACCCGTTATACCCTTATTTTTGCTGTAAAAAATTTCAGAAAATTTGGCTAAAAATATTAAAATATGAATTGGCCATTTTACCCCCTAGAACTGAACATAATAAACAAAACAATATGGATTTGCTCATTCCAAGTTGGAATCACACGAAAAATTCTGGGGGATTCTATTAAAAAGCCCTTTTAAGTTTCCTTTTAACTAAATAACCCTCAAGTTTTTATCTACTTATTAGATA
>JBBMKE010000008.1:6363679-6377914 GCA_037834125.1 Lippia alba
ACTCAATGTTCAGGAGCACAGGAAGGAGTGGACAGTTTGTGAAGTTGTTATGGAGGTTTGTTGAATTATGATATGTATGTTTTGATTTTTGCCGGCTGTAAACTGTAAAACAGAGGTTCTTTTGGATGCTTGGAGTATAAACTCTTAGAAGAAGATTTGCATTGATGCATTAGTGAACAATAGACTTAGTTGTTGCATCAGTGCAGGATTGTATTTGCTTATTTTGTAATTGTAATGAAAACTTTAGCTAGTGATACTATTTTGTAAATGGATGTAATACCTACTGTTCTTATTTAGATGTAGAATGTTAGCAGAAAAAATGTAATTCGTGAATATGATAGATATTTGCAGAAACAGCAAGATGGTTTCGTCATGTTCATATGGATTTTTAAGAGAGCTTATAGTATAAGTCCTCATAAGCTATCATAGAGGTTAAGGTGCTTTATCAGTACCCTGTTTGTTAAATATGAACATGAGGAAGCCATTGGAAGTTGATTTATTTACTTCTTGGTGTAAAAAATGGTAATAAATATAGAAAAGGGGCTGTTAAAGATAAAAACATCCAAAATCTAGCCTTTTTAACGGCTACTTTGAACATAAAGTTAAGCAAAAAATTACATATACCACCCATATTAAAAATATTAATTACATTCAACTACCAATGGTAATTTTGGAATTTTTAAATTGACTAAGGTCAACGTGGGCATTATGGGTTTTTATTAAAAAAATTGCTGATGTAATCATATTTTGAAGGGAACTCTAACTTTGAACATAAAGTTAAGCAAAAAATTACATATACCACCCATATTAAGAATATTAATTACATTCAACTATCAAGGGTAATTTTGGAATTTTTAAATTGACTAAGGTCAACATGGGCATTATGGGTTTTTATTAAAAAAATTGCTGATGTAATCATATTTTGAAGGGAACTCTAATGAATTGGGTGTTAAATGTAATTAATTTTTTTTAGAAGAGTGGTATCTGTAATTAAATATAATTGTGGTACACCATTTGTAATTACCCCATCTAATGTGGGTGCTAGGTGTAATTAACCCGAAATAATATGCGGCTCGGACAGTGGATGCTGCAAAGTTCTTGATAACTTCCTTGACGCGGATGTTAGCGAATTCGGCTTCTATATCAGCGGGTACCTGTACATCGTGGTTAGATGAGTCAATAAAGCGTGAAACTTGAATGCAGGATAGAGCAAGCTCTGATAACATATAATATAATATATTCACTTAAATGCATGATATAGTATGCTCTAATACATATAATACAATTATTTAAGTGCAAGATAGACAATAAAGTATGCTCTGATACCATATGATACCTGATATCTACACACATAGTGATCATCGCCGTATGCGGCTCGAAACCTCTCCAACAGATGCACCTTGGGATCTCTCGGCGAAAAAGGGAAACTCAAACTCACTAAAGCCTTAACCCTATCGGGCCGGTACATGCTCAAATGCCAAGCCGTAAAGGCGCCCCAGTCGTGCCCCACGACGAACACTTGGTGCTCGTTTGGGGCAATGGCGTCCAGGAGCAAACAAGGTCGCCAACCATGTGGAGAACGGTGAACTTTGACGGGTCGTCGAGGGGCGCTCCGGTGGTGTCGCCGTAGCCCCTCACGTCGATCGCCACCGTGCGATAACCGCTCCGCCATGAAGATCATCTGATGGCGCCATGAGTGCCACAGCTCCAAGAATCCGTGCACGAAGAGGATTAGGGGGGGCCTCGGCCAACCTCGGCGACGTGCATGTGTATGCCGTTTACGGGGATTATCTTGTGCTCGAACATCTCCATGTTGTCCATATATATGATATTGTTTGTGGAGATGGTGGAATTGTTATTGAATCAATGGTGCATTCTCTTGGTTTCTCTAGTGTTTATATATATACGAGTTTATACATTTATTACGAGAATTATTATAAAAGTTTATACATTTATTATGAGTATGATAATTCGGATCGGATCTTCGACTCCAATTTGGTGCTTCTTCTCCTAGTACTCCACCTCTGAACAACACGGATAAAATCTCGTAAGTTTTATTAATTAAATAGAAAAAATAATTATATCTGACTATTTTGTATTTAAATTTAATTACAATATAATTCATTATTTTTGAGAAATTATATTTTAGTCCCTAATCTTGAGAGCTATTTGTGATCCCCTAGGGTTTCGCTATGTCATTCCAAAAATACCCCTAATTTGTTGTTAAATTCATAATTTGTAGCGATCGTTTTGTTTGTTTTTTAAGTTTTAGGAATGATTTTATAATTTTGGTCAATGTAAACGTTAGTAGTATAAGTATATTTTTACAAATTTCGTTAATGGATCTCAAACCAAAACAAAATATATGAAAACTAAAATATAATATTCAATAATAACAGATTGCATTGTAATTAAACTTAAATGCATGATATCATGAACAAATAATAGAATTGATGGATTAATGGAGAAAATTTTTCATCGATTATCTTTTTACGTTTTGCAGGTTGGAGGGAATTAATAACTTTGCCTAACTATTAATGGGTAATTAAAACAATTGACATGATATAATCAAATTTTGTTAGGTACGCACTTAAATAAAGTAATTTTTAACTACAGTAGTCAACTCGCGATTAAAAAGTACAAAATGTAGGTAATACATTATTGTCAACAATTTTACTACGATTTGACACCTGTAGCAGTTGTAGGCGTGGTCAATACTTTGGCAAGATTAGGCTCTAACCTAATATTGGTGACGGTACACTTGTAAATTCACAGTCGATAAAATTATTTAACCAATTGTAGTCAATCGTGCAAACCAGAAGTAACTGGACATATTCTTTCCTTCTTCAAGAGCTTATCTTCCAACTTTTGTACTTTATTGTGAGCTCCTTTGATCATCTCTTTTGGTTTGATTTTCTTGGTTTGAGGATCTTGTTTGCATATATCTTGTTTTATTTTGAGAGTCTTGTCTCAACTGGAATAATGTGATTGTGTATTCATTGTGTGTGATAAATGATGTGCGGTTTTCATTGAATGAAATTTGCGATTCTTTCTATCTTCTCAAGCAATCTTCATTTATTTTGCGTTTTACTCAAGGTAGGGTAAGTTTGATTATAAAAAAAAAATTGTCTATGTGGAAATTTAAGTCTAAAAAATTATATTATGGTCCTAAATTTAGCAGAAAACTAACTTGACGTAAGGTTAAAATATAATAGAAAGACGTCCAATTGTAATATATGAAAATTTTAAGGGCGTTAAATGTAATTAATTTAAACTATTAATGAGATTGATGAAGTACATATATAGCTAGACCACTATAACTGAATTAGGAGGATTCCTGCAAAAAGAAATAAAGACATTTAATGGAGTTGCACAGGTATAGTTAGGTCAATACCATAGATAAATTTCACCCAACATCCATGGAGAAGATAGAGCACAAACAAGTGCCCGTCAATGGCCTAAGCATGCACGTTGCCGAGATCGGGAAAGGCCCTTTAGTCCTCTTCCTCCATGGCTTCCCTGAACTGTGGTACTCGTGGCGCCATCAGATGCTTTTCATGGCGGCACGTGGTTACCATGCATTGGCGCTGGACATGAGGGGCTATGGCGAGACCACCGGCGCACCCATCGAAGACCCTTCGAAGTTCACCTTGCTTCACTTGGTGGGAGACATGATATCGCTTCTGGATGTGATTGCGCCGGAGGAAGATAATGTGTTTGTTGTTGGACATGACTGGGGTGCTATTTTTGCTTGGCATTTGTGCTTGTACAGGCCTGATAGAGTCAGGGCTTTGGTGAATATGAGCGTGCATTTTCTTCCCAGGAGTCCTGAGATGGAGATGGTTCAGATGCTGCGGAGTTTTTATGGCGATGATCATTATGTCTGTACTCTGTAGATTTCAGGTGATGATGATCACTCTTAATTAGTCCTGTGTTCGTGTTAGTTGTGGAAACTTGGTTTTTGCTATAGTGGGAGCTTTGAGTCCGCTGAACGTAAGCCATGATTTTTTTGACTAGTTAGGGTGATGTTTGGCTAGTTCATAAAGAATGTTTATCCAACGTGAACTGATTAAGGCAGCTTATACTTGATCACTTGCGATGTTTCGAGTGTGTGGCTCTTTGTTTTTCTAAACTGGTCCAAGATCGGGATATGGCGCGAGCTTTCTTTGTTGGTGGATAGAAATCATTGCAGGTAAAGAATCTATGTTTCCTATGGGTGTGCTTGGATCGAAGTATCTTCTTATGTATGTGAATTCTTGCTCCAATCCATGATTTCGGAGACATGAGATGTTGATGCAAGGACTTCTTGTGTGAATTCGAAAGACCTCCGCGAATCGTGTGTGTCTTTAGTTGTTTATAAGCATTTAACTGTGCTTCTATCTGACTATGTCATTTTACCATCAAATGAGAAATCCAATTCGACATTCATATTGCTAAATAGTTTGATGCTGTAGGAACCTGGTGAGATAGAAGGTGAGCTTGCTAAACTTGGTGTCAAGGAAGTAATGACGAATATGCTTGCTTTCCGCTCTCCCGGTCCACTTTATTTGCCCAAAGGCAAATGCAAAAGCTATTCTGCTGATAGGCCATCTTGGTTAAAGGAAGATGACCTAAACTACTTTGTCAACACATTCGAACAGACTGGTTTCACCGGAGCAGTAAATTACTACCGCGCACTTGGCTTGTAAGTTAGAATGCGTGCATGGTTTGTACTGTTTGGGGATTTGAGGGAAATTACACTCTGACATACCTGAGATTTGGCCTAATTGCACATACTTCTGAAGTTTGAGATATTACAAAAACTTACCCTATCAAAGAGTTTACATTACATCTGTATTGGTGATTTTCGATAACATCATCCCTAATTTATTGTTAAAACACTTCTTTTCCCTCAATATTTGTATTTGACTTTTAATTCATGATTGTGAAAGCATGCATCACACCAGACCTCAGGGTATGTCAGGGGGGAAATATTTGCAAATTTTCGAAGCTCAGGGGAAGTTTGTGTAATTACTCTGAAACCTGAGGGTATATCAATGTAATTGTCCCTATTCTTTTAATCACTTCTAATTGCTGGAGGATACTTTGAATTGAGACTTCTCTTGCCGCTGGTTTTTACAGAAGCTGGGAACTGAATGAGCCCTGGACTGGTGCTCAAGTAAAAGTTCCAGCAAAGTTTATCGTCAGGGATTTAGACCTGGTCTATCACCTGCCGTGAGCGCAAGATTTCATACACAAAGGTGGATTCAAGAAACTCGTGCCCTTGTTGGAGGACGTCGTCGTGCTGGAAGGCATAGCACATTTTCTCAATCAAGAAAAGCCAAACGAGATCAGCCAACATATTTATACTTTTCTTAAAAAGTTTTAAAATCAAGAATAATTTTCAAGGCGGGGAGAGTGCCCTACATAGCATGGCTTCAAATTTGTTGATTAAATAAGCTTTCAACTGTATGCACCCTGTTAACCGTTTCATATAGAATAAATTAATATTAAACTACCTATCATCTAGCCTGGTAGAATTTGAGACCAGTTTAACAATCAAATATTATTTACATGATATTTAGCACAGGCTGCGTATTATATTTAAGTTTTACGCTCTGGTTAAACCTCAATGTGCATCCCAAATGAAATAATGTCTTGTTTTATCAGTTAAGTTTTCGAATGAGTTACGTTTAGAATTAGGGATGGGCAAATACGGAGCCGGGGGTTCTAAATTTTGAAAATTTTTATTCACCATCTATATATTTTTAAAAAAATTATTTTTGTCCCTCTTATTTTAGATTTTCGCCCTCCTCCTAAATTTTAAAATTTTTTTGTTTATTACCTATATATTTTAGAAAATTTTTAATTTTTTCCCTTATTTTGGATTTTTGCCCCCCTAAGTATAGATTTTACTCATTTTATTTTAAAATAAATTATGGTTTCATCACTCTTGAAATAATATTATTTATATTTTTAATATTATGAATTTTCGCCCCACTCATCGTAATTCCTGGTTCCGTCACTGGGGATGGGCATTCGGTAAAATGGAACTGAAGTTTTGATGAACCGAAATTTCGGTACACCAAAAATCCATAATCTTGTAACGGTTTGAAAGTTGTAAAATCAGTCAAATCTGATTAAATACCAATAATTATCAAGTTAGTACCATAATAGTATAAACACCTTCATTTTCAATAAACAATATTATCCTTTTACAAAGCAACATTTCTAAGATTTCTCAAAGTGGATTATTGCTATTGCTTGAAACTTATATTTTCTTCAGATTTGACATACATCTATAGGTGCAGGAGGAGCAATAGAAACCTTACAAAAATAAGGCTTACCTGTGTCAATCCTCTTTTCATCATTATATAAAATATTATGTTCCACCCTCTCCAAATCAAACTATTCTAAATAATTATGGATTGTTTTTCTCATATCACTATCCTTTCTAAAAAACTATAAATATCACCATCGTTTCTCTTTTTGTTCCAACATGTAACAACCATTTGTCTATACACGCAGCCTGCATACTTGAATAACATAAGATGAAATAGTATAAAATAAACTTACTGTCAATACCTTCTACAAATTTTACCCACACAAGAAGAAGTCAGCTAGAAAGACAGACAGCAACAGCAAGCCATGGAGAAGATAGAGCACAAGCAAGTCCCAGTCAATGGCCTGAGCATGCACGTCGCCGAGATCGGGGAAGGCCCGGTAGTCCTCTTCCTCCACGGCTTCCCGGATCTGTGGTACTCGTGGCGCCATCAGATGCTTTTCATGGCAGCGCGTGGTTACCGCGCTGTGGCGCCTGACATGAGGGGCTACGGTGACACCACCGGTGCCCCCCTTGAAGACCCTGCGAAGTTCACGTCGTTTCACTTGGTGGGGGACATGATCTCGCTCCTGGATGCGGTTGCTCCGGATGAAAAAAAGGTGTTTGTTGTTGGACATGACTGGGGTGCTATTGTTGCTTGGCATTTGTGCTTGTACAGGCCTGATAGAGTCAGGGCTTTGGTGAATTTGAGCGTGCATTTTCTTCCGAGGAGTCCTGATATGGATCTTGTTCAGAAGATGCGGTCTGATTTAGGCGATGATCATTACATCTGCAGATTTCAGGTGAGGATGATCACTGCTCCTTAGTTCTTTGTTTATGTTATTTGTAGAGACTTGGGTTTTGCTCTTAGGAGAGCTCCGAGTTTCGCTGTTGATCGTAAGCCATGATTTTTTTGACTAGTTAGGGTGATGTTTGGCCAGTTCATAAAGAATAATTATCCAACTTGAACTGATGAAGGCAGCTTATACTTGATCATTAACTATGTTTCGAGTTCTTGTCTAGTTTATTCTTCTAAAGTACTGGTCAAGATCGGGATATGGCGTAAGTTTTCTTTGTATTTTCTATGTTTGTGCTTGGATTGAAGGATCTTTTTATACATGTGAATATCTTTCTCCAATTCATGGTTTCGAAACATGAAATATTGATGCAAGGAATTCTTGGGTGAATTCGAAAATCCTCTGCAAATAGTGTGTGTCTTTCGTAGACGGTATTAGAGTTGTTTATAAGCATTTAACAGTGCTTCTCTTTGGCTGTGTCATGTTACCTTTATTTCAAGTGATGAATCCAACTCAACAGTCAAATTGCTAAATAGTTTGTTGTTGTAGGAACCTGGTGATATAGAAGCTGAGTTTGCTAAGCTCGGTATCAAGGAAGTTATGACGAATATGCTTGCTTTCCGCTCTCCCACTCCACTTTATTTGCCCAAAGGCAAAGGCTTCGGCTATTCTGCTGATAGGCCATCTTGGTTAACGGAAGATGATCTAAACTACTATGTCAAAAAATACGAACAGACTGGTTTCACGGGAGCAGTGAATTACTACCGCGCACTAGGCTTGTAAGTTAGAATTCACGCATGGTTTTTACTGTCCTGGACTTTGGGCGTAATTACACTGACATACCCTGAGATGTGGCCCAATTGCACGTCCTTCTGAAGTTTGAGATATTACAGAAACTTACCCTATCAAAGAGTTTACATTACATCTATATTGTTGATTTTCGGTAACATCACCCCTATTTTTTTGTTAAAACACTGTTTTCCCTATGACAACTACAGCTCAATATATGAATCTGAATTCGTGGTTATAAAAGCATGCGTTACACCAAACCTCATGGTATGTTGGTGGTGAAAATATTCTTAAATTTTCAAAGCTCAGGGGAAGTTTGTGTAATTAATCTAAAACCTTAGCGTATGTCAGTGTAATTATGCCATTCTTGTAATCACTTCTAAGTGGAACTTGCATCATGATACGCTTTAATTTTTGTAAGCTATGGTTTCATCGGTCTTCCGGAGGATGCTTTGAAACGAGACTTCTAAATCCTGATCCCTAAAATTGATTTAATCTCTTGCTGCTGGTTTTTACAGAAGCTGGGAACTGAATGCACCCTGGACTGGTGCTCAAGTAGAAATTCCAGCAAAGTTTATCGTCGGGGATGTAGACCTGGTCTATCACATGCCGGGAGCGCAAGATTTCATACACAAAGGTGGATTCAAGAAACTCGTGCCTTTGTTGGAGGACGTCGTCGTGCTGGAGGGTGTCGGACATCTTCTCAATCAAGAAAAGCCGGACGAGATCAGCGAACACATTTATGCTTTTCTCAAAAAGTTTTAAAATCAAGAATAATTTTGAAGTCAGGACTATGTTTGTGCATGTCCTAACTTCAAATGAGGCTTGTAAGGAAATATTAGTTATGCAATATTATCTTTTTGGAAGCTAATCTCCACCATACTTTCTAGTTGTAACCATAACTAAAAAGTATCGTGGAGATTAGCTCAAAAAAAAAAAATATTGCCTAACACACACTTCCTAAATAGATTAAATAAGCTTTGAGTTGTATGCACCTTGTTAACCGTTTCATATACAATAAATAAATTGGACATTTTTATAAAACTCCCCGTAAGTTGAAAAAAAATTTAGTTTGCTCTCCAGATCGAAATTTTTTTAAGTTCACTCCCCAGATGAGAATCAAAATTTGACTTTAATTCTCAATCTGGACAGCAAATACGACATGTTACGATTTAGATACGCGATATCACAATTTGAATACGCGATTCTAGCATTTTGATAAATAGATTAAATAAGCTTTGAGTTGTATGCAACTTCAAATGTGCCTTGTAATTATGTGCTATAGATTAAATAAGCTTTGAGTTGTATGCACCTTGTTAACCGTTTCATATGCAATAAATAAATTGGACATTTTTATAAAACTCCCCGTAAGTTGAAAAAAAATTTAGTTTGCTCTCCAGATCGAAAATTTTTTTAGTTCACTCCCCAGATGAGAATCAAAATTTGACTTTAATTCCTAATCTGGGCAGCAAATACGACATATTACGATTTAGATACGCGATATCACAATTTGAATACGTGATTCTAGCATTTTGATAAAACTCAGGAATCGAGTATTCAAATCGTGATATCGCGTATCTAAATCACAATATGTCGTATTTGTTGCCCAGATTGGGGAGTAAAGTCAAACTTTGATTCTCATCTGGAGAGTGAACTAAAAAAATATTCAACCTGGGGAACAAACTAAAAATTGAGTCCACAATTGAGGATTTTGTCATAATTTTCCTATAAATAAATATTAAAATTTTGACCAATAAATAAATATTAAACTACTTATCATCTAATTTTATTTTATTTTTTTTTACAAACTACGTATCATCATCTAATGTCGTAGCAAACATTTGGTACGTACTATAACTTAATTTAATTTAATTTTATTCGAACTTTTTAAGTGATATTAAATTGTATTTGAAAAAATTAATATAGCGTTTGGTATTGGAGATTATCATTAATATCCTTAATTCTACTTAGTAACCGTAAATATGTGATATGAGATACAAGACGTAATTGATGAACAGTGTCGGGCTTTGGCGGGCCGAATATTAAATTCAATTAGCCTGCATAGCTTAATATACAATACCAAGCACGATATCACCCTTTCTTATTCATATTTATGTGGGTTAGTAACGATACCAAACGACCACTTTTTGTGACTGAGTTAAACAATCAAATGTTACTGAATATATTGTTGCGTATATATGCAAAATCGACAACGATATCCTTCTCATTGCATGTGATACAAGAAAGCAACAAATATTGTTGTTATTTTTTTTAGAACATTTCGTTCATAATGAATTGTTTAAGTTATAATTTATTAGTATTGATATATTTCATTAAAAAATACATAATATTTGATAACGAAACATTTTGGGGGCCTAAATGCTAAAAGTATTATTTAACAACAAAATAAATTATGTTCCTTGCACCAGTCGAATTCATGTTAACAAGAAGAGACAACGGCCATAAACTAAGTTGGCTAGATATAATGTTTAAAAATAATAATAATATATTTAAGTTAGTTTTTATAATTTTGTCAAATATGTATTTGCGACAAAAGTTTTGTCACAAAAGGTACTAAATTATTTTTCAACAATAATGATTGTTGTTAATCTATGAAAATGTTAACAATCATATACTTTGCTGCCCAAAAAACTACAACCGCAACAAAATACTTTGTTGGAAAAATTTACATATTCAGCGATAATTAAATTTCGTATAATCTTTTACAAGAATTTTCAGCGATAAGTTTCTTTAGGCAAAGTATTAGCTGCAAATAAATTTTGTGGTAAAAATCTACTGTTAACAAGAATTTCATATTGTTCCCAGAAGAATTGCACTTTTGCTACGATACTTTTTGTTGTCATTTGTTAAAATTATTGCTAAATAGAATTTGTCATTTGTCAAAATTTTTGCTAAATAGAATTAAAAATCGACAGTTAAGAGACTCATGTTTTTGACAATAAAATATATTTTTCTTGTAAAATATGTGAGAAAAGATAATGAATGTCGCTTGTTATAGCTAAGACATAACTATTTAGAATAAATAATAATACGTTTTTAGTAAGATTTTTCCAACTACTCAGGTGAATCAATCAAAAGACAAGAATGTATTTCCCACCTATTTATTTATATTCCTATACTATCTATTTATTTGCATTCTCATATATAGTATTATTAATGATTAAGCCTTCTCTTAATACATATTTATATCCACATTTGCTACGAATAACTTGTTTATATTAATTATTTATGGTTTGCTGAAGGGGTCGTTTTGTAATCCTTCTTCACCTTAGTAGGCATTTTATTAATAGATTACTTTGAAAATTCTCCAATTTATCCTTTTCTGTTATGCGCGAAAATGGGCACCGGATCTTCTGCTTCATTTTAGTGCTTCATCTTATACTCCACCTACTGGATGCGTGACACGTGTAACAAGTAGAATTATGGTATTATCAATAAAAGGAAAAAAATCTTCATGTATCTAATTTCGAATTGGTACTCCAAATTAGACGTACTGATTTTAGATCCAGCAAATCAAAACTATAGTTTGTTTTTTGGTTAAAAAACTATAGTAATTTTTAGAACGAAATATATGTTTTTTGGTTGGTTATAGATCGCTTTTGCACAGAGTCTAATCGAATTTTTAAGGCCTTTATTGATGATTATAGTTGCATTAGTTCAAGGAAATAGTTAATACAGTAGTTAGTAAACAAAAATATATATATTTGTATATGTTTCATCATATAATTTTCATGTGCACCTCTGATTTGGTGTATTTAAAGAATAAGAGTACCGATTAATCATTATGAATGTACTACGTACCGAAAGGACATATCGACTAAGCCTACCTCCGACTTACCAATACTTTAGCACAATAACGTATTGCGTACCCGTACCGTGTACGGGGGAGTACCACGTATTAGGTAACTATGTTCTAAACTGGACAAAGATTCAGATATAGCATGTTTTCTTTAGGAGCTGATAGAAATTATTGCATGTAAAGAATCAATATTTTCACTGGTTGTGCTTGGATTGAAGGGTTTTTCATTTTAGTGAGACTCTTAGCTGCAATCAGTGATTCCGGAAATCTGAAATAATGCGAGGAAATACCTCATTGAATTCGGAAGATCCTCTTCTAGTCGTGTGTGTCTTCCATAGACAGGGATTAGAGTTGTTTTATAAGCGTTAGACCATGATTCTATTTGGCCATGTCATGTTACCTTTCACATGAGAAACCCGATTCAACGGTCATACTGCTAAATAGTTTGATGATGTAGGAACCTGGTGATATAGAAGCTGAGTTTGCGAAGCTCAGTGTCAAGGAAGTCGTGACAAATCTGCTTCATTTTTTCCGCGGTCCCGGTCCATGGTGCCTCCCCAAGGGCAAAGGCTTTGGCTTTTCTGCTGATAGGCCATCTTGGTTAACAGAAGATGATTTAAACTACTATGTAGACAGATTCGAACAGACTGGTTTCACCGGAGGACTGAATTACTACCGGGCACTTGGCTTGTAAGTTGAAAGTCGTGCATGGTTTGTACTTTTTGGGGATAATTACACTGACATACCCTGAGTTGGAAGTCGTGCATGGTTTGAGATATTACAAAAACACTTCCTATCGAAGAGTTTACAATTTACAGAGTTTATTTGTGAAAAAAACTCTCTTTTGTCCTTGAAACTTACTACAAATATTTGAATTTAAATTTGTGATTATAACAGCATGCATTACACCGAACCTCTGGGTATGTCCGGGGAATTTTTCTGTAATTCTCAAAGTTAGCTAAGGGGAAGTTTGTGTAATTAAGCTTAACCTGAGGGGTATGTCTGTGTAAGTATCCTTATTCTTTTAAACACTTTTAAGCGGAACTTGCATTGTGATACGCTCTAATTTGTGTAAGTTGTGGTTTCATTGGTCTGCCGGAGGATGCACTTAATTGAAATACTTTTGCTGCTGATTTTTACAGAAGCTGGGAACTGGATGCACCCTGGACTGGTGCTCAAGTGAAAGTCCCGACAAAGTTTATCGTCGGGGATTTAGACCTAGTCTATCGCATGCCGGGAGCCCAAGATTTCATACACAAAGGTGGATTCAAGAAACTTGTGCCGTTGTTGGAGGACGTTGTCGTGCTGGAAGGTTTACCGCATTTTTTCAATCAAGAAAAACCGGACGAGACCAGTGAACACATTTATGCTTTTCTTAAGAAGTTCTAAAAATCAAGAAATAATTTTGAAGTCCTGGCTTCAAATGTGGTTTGTAATTGTGTGCTATATATTAAATAATCTTTGAATTGTATGTACCCTGTTAAATAAGCTTTTGAAATGACCCAGACAATCAAATTATGTAACATAAAGCAGATTGTATATTATATTTAAGTTTTACGTCAATTGAATCTCATATGTATTCTAAATTAAATAATATCTCATTTCATCAACTAGCTTCCAAATATTACTTAACATAAAACAAATTATATATTATATTTAAGTTTCACATAAATTATATTTCAATATATATCCCAAATGATATAATATCTTCTTTCATCAGGAAACGTTCAAATATTACCTAACATAGAACAGACTGTATGTTACGTTTAAGTTTCACGTCAATTGAAGTATTCCAAATGAAATAATGTCTCGCCTCATCAACTAACTGTTCAGATGAATTACATTTAATCCCAAATGAAATAATATCTTAATCTAAAATGGAATAATGTCTTGTTTCATCAGCTAGTTATGTCTTGTTCGATTAGCTTTTGGGATGAGCTACGGGTCCAACTATATGACTCAAACAAATGCTATGGTCATAGTCAAAGCAAAGACAAATTGATATACTACATAAAGGTAAAAACTTTTTTTTTTTAAATCACATAAAGGTAAAAACTAAAAGGATAAACAAAGAACTCCCTTCGAAGTTTCAACACTACTCTGAACAAGAAACCGACAGCAACATCAATGGAGAAGATACAGCACAAGCAAATCCCCGTCAATGGCCTGAGCATGCACGTGGCCGAGATCGGGGAAGGCCCTTTAGTCCTCTTCCTCCACGGCTTCCCCGAGCTCTGGTACTCATGGCGCCACCAGATGCTTTTCATGGCGGCGCGTGGCTACCGCGCGGTGGCGCCGGACATGAGGGGCTACGGCGGAACCACCGGCGCGCCACTAGACGACCCTTCAAAGTTCACCATGTTTCACTTGGTGGGCGACTTGGTTTCGCTCCTGGACGCGATTGCTCCGAATGCAGATAAGGTGTTTGTGGTTGGGCATGACTGGGGCGCCAACATTGCTTGGCATTTGTGCTTGTACAGGCCTGATAGGGTCACGGCTTTGGTGAATCTGAGTGTTCCTTTCTATCC
>JBBMKE010000008.1:6378014-6393977 GCA_037834125.1 Lippia alba
TTTTCTTAAAAAGTTTTAAAATCAAGAATAATTTTGAAGTCAGGTGGCTTGTGATAATGTGCTCTAGATTAAATAAGCTTTTAAGAGCATTGCATGGCTTCAAAATGTTGTTTGTAATAGTGTGCTCTAGATTAAATATGCTTTGAATTGGATGCATTCTGTTAACCTTTCATATGTATGGAATAAATAAATATTGAACTTCCTATCATCTAATACATTAGCTTTTGAGACGAGTTAGATAGTCGAAGATTACTTGATACGATAACATGTATATGGTATTTAAGTTACCTTCCCACAGATCAAGCATTTCCCGAAACTCCAGTTTCCTTGCCTTCACGGTTTTCCCAAGACAATCTAGATTACTACAAAACTGGCTTCATTGGGGTGTTAAATTTCTATAGTGCCCTCAACGTGTAAGTTTCCATACGTGCAGTTTCTTTTTCCGCTGTACCAAATTTTGCACTGGTTCGATTTTGGGCCCCGTTGCTTCACCTACCAGTCTCCGGGGGCAAACGAGTACATTCACAAGGCTCCTCATGTGGGCCTTTCATTGCGTGGCACCCACGATTTCAAAAGCTTCCTGCAGCAATGGGACATCTTTCTTGAACACACCCTCGGATACACGGCTTAGGATCTTTCTTCTAATCTTAGTCGTTTATTAATACACTTGGCCAGTATATGTAAATGAAATAGGAGATGAAACACAAACTTAAAACAGGAAATCTCAAGCCGGGATACACAGACTAAAAAGGAATTAGAGGGACGACCACAACCGTATTATTAATGAGATTGTACAAGTATATACCTATTAGTCATATATATGGCTAGGAAGATGGAATGATGTTTGAGGCGGGATCGGGATCCACTACTGGCTGATCGCCGAAATATGTTGGAGAACGGTTGATAATATCATCTGCTTCCTCTGTAGGCAGAATCTCATTTCCAGGAGAGCCCTGCAGATGTTTAAAAACTTCTTAAATCAGTTTTCATCAAACAATTGTAAGTAATTCATGATTTCACAACTGAGAAAGGGGATTGAATGAAATCCAACTTACGGACGAAGCTGGAAGTTTGGACAGCTCGATGTGCTCGGTCCTCTTCTGTTTCTTTTCATGGATGAGGACAACAGCACATTTGCAAATGAAGAACAGAAGTAGCAAACCAAGAGAGAGCACCGCAATGGATTCGATTATGATTGCTGATCCTAAGGCTTTAGAGGGACAACCAAGATTTCAATTAGATAGGGGAGAGAGATTGAGAGAGAGATGGAGAGAGATCATATCTTACTATGAGCTGCCAATGAACTCATGGGCTTTTCATGTATGAGATTTACCATCGACTCAGCAAACAGGGACATCGACATCATCTCACCACAGTTCGGGTAGCATCCGTGGTTGCTAAGATCATTTACTGTCACCGTCAAAACAGCCCCATGTTCTCCATCCTGAAACCATGATGTTATTAAAATGAGACCTCAGGGTATGTCAATGTAACTAAAATGAAAATCAATATACACCGATCTTTTTAAAGTATTTCGTAAAAGTTCAATCTCAACCTTAAAGATCATTCAGTGACTCACATGGTAGGACAGTTGTTCCATGATAGTGTTGCAGTCGTCAATTGAACCCCGGAATCTGATACCTTTTGCCTTCACCAAGAAATGTTTCGATATTGTAACAAATGTCTGAATAGGTTGCCATTGATAACTTCTCGTCATCTTTAGTTCGGTCGAACCAATCAGCTCGGATGGAAGGCTTGTTGATAGAAGTCCAGCACTTACCTCAATCGAGAACATTATCAGAAAACGAGACCTATTCCCTGGACAACGTCAGCTCAACTCAAATTCTTGCGTTATGATCATCACATTTACGTTGAAAAAGTTCGACGAAAAATTTAAACCGAAGGTTTTGTAATTAGAGGATAATTACACTTGGACCCCTGAGAATAAGAAAGTTTCAAATCTCAGGGGGGTTAGTGTAATTATCCAAACTACAGGGGTACTGACTGGATTTACGCCTGAAGCTCAGGGGATCCAGGTGTAATTATCCCGTTAGATTATTTGCAACTTAAAATAGAGTTCTACAAGCAGAAGCTGATGCTGAAATCTGTTGAATCTAGTTTGACAGCTGAAGAAAAAGCTAAAAAGCTATTCCGGAAGCTGTTGAAAAAACCACAAACAGTTGCATAACGAATCATGTTTTCGCTATTACCGGGAAAATTTGAAACATCTGGATCTTGAATAAAGCCGGACTTGTTCCTCAGTTTATAAAAAATAAGCACTCCATCACTCATATCATCCAAGATAACAAATGCCGGAACATGTATAACCGGAGGATCGTTAATAGGCTGCACATAAATAGGGACGTCCATATCATTCTTCCCATTCTTGTTTGTAGCTGAAACTCGGATCATGTCGCTGCCATAGAAATTCTCGTTCCTATCATCAAAATGAAAAAGGTCATCAGCTCATGCTCGGTTAAACAACGTGCAATTCTGGTAAGAATGTGAGTTACGTTATCATACCCAAAGTATTTGATGATCTGAAGGGCAAAATTGATTGCATCAAGACAACCTACAAAGCTTAGTTTATTAACTTCTCCTACTTCTTTGAAGACAGAAAGCTCGTCCCGTTTCGGCTGCCAAAACTGCATTGGTCTAGGAGATAACAAGAGGGTCCCAGATTGAGAACTGAGTGTAACAGTTATGTTTTCAGCAGAATCAGAGTAGATCATTTCGAATCCTAAGAAACCACTGCGTAAATAGACGAAAAGGCCATTATATACTGCTATGGAGTTTCAAAAAGAATGGACTTAAGTGTAATTTTTGTTTTTTCACCTGAATGTGGGACTAACTAAATCTTCTGTGGCTTGCAAGTCACTTGGGATGGAAACTAAGTGAGGTGGTCTGCATAGGATAAGTAATTCCACTGCACCAGAAGCAAGGTTGCCATTTATGTCGGATATCGTGTAGGAAAAAGAATCGTTCCCATAATAGCCTTTGTACGGTGTGTATCTGAGGAGATTACCGTGCTGTAGAAGCGAACCGTAACTTGGCTGTCATGTATGAGAGAGACAGAGATCAGAGAAAGAGAGGTGTTACATCCTATTAAAAAATGTTTTATGTATTATAAGTTTGCATCTCTTACTTTTGAAAATTCAATAATACTTGCATTGCCACCGGAAAAATAATCATTTTCTAGAACGTTAAACGCAATCGACTCGTCCTCCCACACCGAAACTGTATCTTTGTACGCTTCAGGAAAATACTCCCCTGAAAATATTCAATAAGCCCCCAACCAAATTAGAATTTCTGACTCTGTCTGTGAATACATTCAGAAACTAAAATACTAAATATGTGTATGTGTGACTTACTGCTGTGCACCTCAACTCCGAAGGGGCAAGGAACGAAGCGCTCCCCATCAAACGAAGCGCATATTTCAAAGATTCCAACATCTTTAGCCATGTAGCTAACGCTGTAAGTCCCGTCATTGTTATTAGCAAAATCCCACGTCGTAAAAGCTGACTGGTTGATTGAAGCCATCTCCAGTTTCAGCTTTGACTGCTGTAGCAGGACGGGGTTATAGTAGGAATCCATGAGGTGTACGACTATTTCATTATTAATCTTCTTCGGAACTTGCTGTGCGTATCGCACCACGCCTGAGATCGTTACATTGACTAGTCCTGCATCAGGAAGATAATGTATCTCATGATCAAAAGCATCCAGAGAAAGATATAATACATGCATTATTAGCTTGATATGAATCTTTTTTTTTTTTTTTCAGATTATGGGATCATTAAACCTCCTCAAATGTTTACCTGACTTTACTTCCTTTCTAAATGGAAGGCCATCATTTAATGGAATATTTCCACAGAAAACACGAATTTCGTATACCCCGCTCTTTTCAGGTTTATACGTGACATCAAAGTCGCTGGCTTTGTAGTTCCTGTTCCCGGAAAATTGCACCTAAAATCAGGGACGGAGTCAGAAATTTTACACGCACGTAGAGCACAAACTTGACTTTTACAAACTCTAGAATGCAGTTTGTCAACTTTAAAAATGAAATACATCTGTATCATAGCGTCGTATAGATGAGAGGGGACAACAGCCCCTACATGCATGTATGTATTCCATACATGATCAACACAAAACATATATACTTACATCGTTCCTTGTTTCAACCACTGGAGGAGAAGCTAGCATAGGATCGATTACTCCATAATTCAATCTTCCAGATGAGAAGCTACCTGTAAGAGTAATGCATGCTTCCATCAATGTAGAAACTTAAAACTAGTCTTTTCTACATCAAAATCTGCTTAAATCTTTACCATTCCGAGTCTCCCTAATTCTTATGCTCGGATGCACAACACTCGTATCAGATTCGTGCCGAATTTGAACATTAAGACTTTCCAACTCAACAGGAGAAGGATACAAGTAAGCATCCTTCAAGAAAACAGAAAACTCCACAATATCACCTGCGACAGAGTTGTTTAAACCCGAACCATTAACTATACTTTTCGCTCCATCACAGTAACCTATATATACAGTGAAATTGTATGGCATATTGGAGATGAGGGCATTCTTGTCCTTATCAGTTATCATGAGCATGAAGTCTCCCGGTTCGTATAGGCTGAATGCAAATGACTGGATACCGGCCCCGATTTCTTTAAAGAGTAGATCAGCCAGTGGCATAGATAAATTTGTTCCCTTCTCTATAACTTCAATTTCAAATTCGTACGAACCCGAAACAATATTTCCGTGTGCATCATGCTGGTGTATGAAGCCTTCCATCATGGAAAATAATTGGAAATAGTTTGTCTCCACATTCCATTTAGCTACACAACTGTGTACATCCATCTTTCCTGCAATTCGGAGTGAAGTTACTTTTATGCCCTCAAGAATGTGTGTATGTATGTGCGCGCGCGTGTGTATTAACTCTTGAATCACCTGGATACACCATGAAGGGTAGGGGAGAGCTGTGCAAAGTTTGGTTCTCTGTTTCTACATGAAGCAGAAGGCTTCCGGATGTGGCTGCAACGAACTCGATGCTGAGAAAGCCGTTTTTGTTCCATCCTTTGTTGGTTATATTGAGCACGTTTGCATGTACACCTTGTGAGGCTGAAGCCGACAATGAATAATTATAAAGGTTTGGTTTTTCACTGGATGAAGAGACGTTGTTCCCAAACGCATCTTTATGAAGAATAAAGACTTCGGCCTTCATTCCAGCTATAAACTCATTTACTCCATCTTTCCACGACAAAATCCCAGCTGCCGGATACATTCGACCTACATGTTTACGATACTCATGAAATATGTTAAGGGGCTTTGAACATGTCTTTAAGAAACATGTTTGCAGGAAACATAGGATTTTCAAAAACATAAGGATTATTACAGAGGCATACTCTGACGTTTGGCTTTATTACACAAACTTCCCTTGTGTTTGAGTGGTTTGAGAAATTACAAAAACTACCCCTGATTTGCACTAAAGTTTGATGCAACAAGTGCTATGACAGTCATGAATTAAAAGCTACTCCATGGAGGTGCGATGTAAATTATTTTACAGGGGAAGTTTTCGTAATTTCTCAAACTTCAAGAAATTTTTTTTGTAATCGGTACAAATCTTGGGATATTCTGGTATAAGCAAAACCTTGAAACTTTTACATATATGATGCATCAAACCAACATCAGAAACCTGGATTAACATGAAATTCCAACGACGAATCGAGGACACGGAAATGCTCGTCGGTTATAAGAACATGGAACACGCCAACCATGATCGGGACAAAACTAATACTCCAATCCTCAGTGCCGCCATCGAAATGCAAGGACAACCCTGTAACAAAACTGCTGTTTCCCATCTTGTCATTGACTGTGATGTTTGGATTAAACGGAAACCGATATTTTCCACTCTCATAATTCCCAAGAACCCTCACTTTTATAGTTGCAGCTTCGCCGGCAACAAAAGTATCGGCGTCGTTAAGCCAACCGAACGAAAAGGCAGGCAGCGGCGGATCATCTACGGGAAACGGAGAAGCTTCAGATTATATCATCACATCATCAAAGAGAAACACTTTAATATATAAACTCAGAGAAACACACACACACCCACCCGATTTTGCAGGGAGAGGAATGAGAGAAGAGATCAAGAATGTTGTCAGAGTGAAGAGTTGCAGCAGTTGGGAAGATCAAGGGAAGCCATTGTTAAGATTATGATTTTGGTCGGTTTCTAAAGAGAGAAGCAGTTATAAAAATCATTGCTTTGCGCTTTGCACGTCCATTTTTGGCAGTTGTTGTCTGTTAAATTGTACTAAAGCTGCTTATTTCTTTAGGATTTGTTTCGTACCTGGATTTAATGAAAGAAAGAAAGAAAACAAGATCAAGGAAAAATTAACTTATATTAGAAGATACATATTATAATGTCAAAGTTGATTTATAATTCTTGGAAAAGTTAAATAAAAGTGTCCGCCTTGAGCGGGTCTGTAATAGAACCCTGGATCATACTTCGCCGCCACTATTCCCTGCATCTCTCTCTGTATCTCTGTCCCTCCCTCTCTCTCAGTCTCTCTCTCTCTCTCTCTCCCTCTCTCTCTGTCCAAAACAAGAACTTCGGAATTGTGGTGATTGAGGACTTTGAAGCAAATTCCTGCGTTCTTTTTCTCTTCCGGAAGAATGATGGCAATAAGGGCTGCTCTGAAATTCGTGAGGGAGCGTACTCTGTACAGTACGGTGAAATCCAGTAATCTTGGCCGGCTTAATTTCTCCTCTGCTGCTACAGCTAATGCTCAAGCTGCACGGCCTCCAATTTCGAAAAAAGTTCCGAATTTTTCCAAAAAGGTAATCTTGTTTTTGCAGTATTGGTTTAGAATGTAGCTTTTGATAGAAAAGGATTCAATCTTTGTCAATTTGGTGAAGGAAAGGTCCTCAAGTTTTTGGGGGTGGAAGGTGATTTTTGTTTTCTGGCTCACTTTTGCTATGTTTTGTTGATGTAATTTCAATTTCAACCTGCGAATTGGTATATTTTCTCTGAAATTTGAGAAGGGATTCTCTAAGAGTTGCCAAAATCAGCTTGTGATTCAAAGAAAAGGAAATTAAGTGTATATCAAGTGTGTTTCCCCTGTGTTGATGCTGAGCAAATGGAGAAGTGTTTGTGTGGGAAGTTCGTTTGGCTTCTTATACGAGACAAACGGTATGGATTAAGCCGCATTGTGTGTGTATATATTTCTTCAAGCACAATCTCGACGGTTTGGTGCATATGTGGGGCTCAAATGGGGTATAAACTCTCCTATTGTTGTGTGTTTGTGTGTATGTTTGCATATGGCAATAGACCATTGCTCCCTTCTCCAATAAAGTTAGTGTCGTTGGACTTTACTTGATAGTCTAGCAAAGTCGAAACAATGTGATTTTGTATGTCTTTCTCATGAACTAAGCTTTGCTTTCAATTGGAGTTACAGTTTAGCAGGAAAATTATCGGACAGAAGGCCAAATAAAACCAATCACAAAGACTTGAATTTTCGTTCTTGAATTGCAGGGTAGGTTATGCACAGGAGCAGCAATAGGTCTCCTTATAGGTGGAGGTGCATATGCGAGTACTGTGGACGAAGCAACTTTCTGGTATTCAGATTGATCTTTTCTATAATGTATATTTTAACATACTGTTGATTTATTATTATTTTCGTCAAGAATGATTAGTGGCATACTCTTGGGAAATAATGCAGTGGCTGGCTTTTCTCAGCAACAAAACTAGTCAATCCGTTTTTCGCTTTTCTTGATCCGGAGGTTGCCCACCGACTGGCAATCTCTGCTGCTGCCCGTGGATGGGTCCCAATAGAGAAGAGAACGGATCCACAAATATTACAACTCGAAGTTTGGGGGAGAAGATTCTCTAATCCAATTGGTCTTTCTGCTGGTTTTGACAAAAATGCCGAGGCTGTTGAAGGTTTACTTGGTTTAGGTTTTGGCTTTGTGGAGGTTGGATCGGTCACTCCGGTCCCACAAGAGGGTAATCCAAAGCCTCGTATATTCAGATTGGCAAAAGAAGGGTGAGATTTTAAGGTGTTTTGCTGATTTTCTTTTATCTGTATGTACAGTTTGTGATGAAATCTGTTTTTTATGTTACGTTGTTACTAAGAGCGCGTTATCAAAAGTCTTTTTTTTTTCCGAGAAGATAAAGTAGAAGTTAAAATTGTAAAACGGTTCAGTAGTAAATGTTTGAACTTATAAACAGAACAACTCCGAAGTTTTTACCTGGTTGAATTTGTGTGCAGGGCAATCATTAATCGATGCGGCTTCAATAGTGAAGGAATTGTTGCAGTAGCAAAGCATTTAGGTGCCCAACACGGTAAACGGAAACTAGAGACGTCAACATCATCTTCATCTGGAGATGATGTCCAGGGAGGAAAGGCGGGCCCCGGAATACTTGGGGTTAATCTGGGAAAGAATAAGACGAGTGAAAATGCTGCAGCAGATTATGTGCAAGGAGTTCATACGTTATCACAGTACGCTGATTACTTGGTATATTGTTCATATTTTCGATTTCTTTTTAATAATGATATGATCGTTCGTTGATAAGTAATGCATAGTTATCAAAATGTAGGTCGTCAATATTTCATCCCCAAATACTCCCGGCCTGAGACAGTTGCAGGGACGAAAGCAGCTGAAAGACCTCGTAAAGAAGGTTTGCACATTTAAACGTTGTGTAGGTTTTTGTGCTCATCAACCACAACAGAGGGACTTGGGTGCAACTAACTGTCTTATAATGTTGTTTCAGGTGCAAGCTGCAAGAGATGAAATGCAATGGGGCGAAGAAGGACCACCACCACTGCTCGTCAAAATTGCTCCCGATTTGTCTAAACAGGATCTTGAAGATATTGCAGCTGTATGCACACAAACACACACACAATTAAAAGTTCTCAATTATTCTCCTTTATAGCAAGCTCTTAAGTTTAGCTCTCTGTATTGCAGGTCACTCTGGCTCTTCGTGTAGATGGATTGGTAAGTTTCTCGAATAGCATTTTCATGAATCAACTTACCTACAAATCGAAAATGATATGCACGCGATGTTTAGACAAACAGTTAAAGAATACAAACATGCTTTTTCTTCGACTAAATTATGTTTCTGATTCGTTATAGATCATATCAAACACAAGCATTCAAAGACCAGATCCCGTTAGTCAAAATCCCGTTGCTGAAGAAACTGGAGGCTTGAGCGGAAAGCCACTCTTCAGTTTGTCAACCAATATTCTCAAGGACATGTATATTCTTACAAAGGTGACTGTTCAGCTCGATATTTTGAGTTCTTTTCTGAATCAATGTGTTCCAAACAATACTCATAACTTTCTTGCCTTCTGTGTGAATTTTGATGCATTTGTAACAGGGTAAGATTCCTTTGATTGGATGTGGAGGTGTTAGCAGGTAAACATCGTTAAACTTTATTCGTCCCAAATTATGTTGTCCATTGTCTTAACTCGATATTTTGCTCAGCGGGGAAGATGCATACAAGAAAATACGAGCCGGAGCAACTCTCGTTCAGCTATATACCGCGTTTGCATATGGCGGTCCTGCGCTCATACCTAAGATCAAGGTATTCGTTTAATTCATTAGTTTTTTATTGTTACGAAACTCGTAATTGAAACCAGATGATATTTCACCTCACCCCTTTTCTTATGTTTTTCCATTCCTTTTATAGGCCGAACTCGCCGAGTGTTTAGAGAGGGACGGTTACAAGTCTATCTACGAGGCCGTTGGAGCGGATTGTAGGTAGCTCGAAAGCTTCCGATTTTTGAAGTGATTCTCATTTTTGCTTCCAATTTTTACCACATTGTACAGGCCTGCTCGTAAAGCTCTTTCCATGAATTTTGCTGGCATAGAGTTTCGAGTGATTGATAATTCTTTTAATTGGAGAAAGGAAGAAGAACATCAACAACAATTCTTGTTTGAGTAACACAGTGCTGATTTATACCTGTTTGAATATCACATTAGAGTTATGAATCATAAAAGTTTAATTACAGGAAAACTATGATATGTGTAGTTCCATGTTATACTGATTTAATCAACGATCTCGAGTAGTTTTGATGTTATGCTGCTTTAATCAACGGTCTTGAAATCAAACACAGAATAAATACGATTTACAACCTAAGATTTAAATCATTGATTTATTTCCTATGAATATACCCACCATTACATTAGAGTTCTTGCATCTCACAAATGAAACGCAAGAATCAATTTATTACACTTGAGATCCAAATTCATATGCTCTGAAAGCCCTCAGAAAGTTCCTATCTTGCCTTTACCTTCCCGGCCCCAGCGCTCGAGTTTTTAGCTCACATCCGAACCGTATTCTCATCTTTCTTTGTAATGTCAGGGACAAACTTAACTGTGTCCTAGTAACGCAGACCGCTATTCAGACGGAAGAGAGATCATCTCATATGCAGCATCAACAGCTCCGGCTTTTCAGTCAACAGCTTCCACTCGTTGCAGAACTTCGCCACAGTCGCGCCATCAAGGACTCGATGATCAGATCCAATATTAACCTGAGAAAAGTAATACCAAAAATAGCCAATCAGATAATATTCATCACAGATTGAACCAAAAAAACTGTTACGTGGGACTTTGCGAATAAAATTTTCGGGTCCCTTTTTCCATGTATACGAAGTGAAGTAGATTGCACCATATCTTTTACTTCACATATAAATATAAACAAATCGAAATACTGAATATGATAAAATCTGGATCATTTAGTTCGTATGTGGGGATAAACACGAGGCTCGTATAAGAATTTTCCCAAACGGATTTGCTTACCGTCATAATCGAAGCAGGATACACGTTTCCATCTTCATCGAATTGTGGGAGTCTCTGGATCCGTCCCAATGCGATAATGGAAACTTCCGGAACATTGATAAGAGGCGAACCAAACTTGCCACCAATTGCTCCAATATTGCTTAAAGTGATAGTTCCACCAGATATATCTTCAGAACTAAGTTTATTAGCCAATGCCAATTGTTGTAGCCGAAAGAGCTCCTTCGTTATCTAAAAAAATAAAGCAAATGCTATATTCTTAGCGAAAGAAAATAAGAAAACGGTAAGTTATGAAACGACAATAAAAGCTTAGTTAATACATATAAAATACTAAAAACTGACCTCCTTTATGGACAGAGACTGAACCTTCTTTATGTTCGGTACTACCAATCCGTGCGGAGTAGCCATTGCAATTCCAATGTTGTGGGACCCTTTCGACATCCAGAAACGAGAAGGACGGGTTTTAGCAAAGGTAAATGCAGTATAAAAAGGAGTAAAGTATATAAAAGACTAACACATACACGTATACTTTAAAATCCACATAATCGTGCATATATCATACCTTTGAGGGTCACTTCTTGCAATTCCTCATTGAAGCAACTGTTTAGCAATGGATATTTACTCAATGCCATCGAAACTGTCTTTATCAACACAGGGAGGAAAGTATACTTGACTTGTGGATCAGAATTCTCCTTTTGGAAAGATTTCTTGAGCTCGATAAGGGCCTCGCAGTTTATCTCATCAACATAATGAAAATGTGGGATCTTTGAAGCTAGCGTCATTGCTTTAACCATAGCACGTTGGTAACCCCTTTTGTAAAATGAAAAATAACTTATAAGGGAGGTATTTGTAGTTTTGAAACTAAGAGATGTTTCTGCAATTGCATGTAGAGCAGATTTCACTGTTTAATTAGGTAACAATCGACACATAGTGCATAAATATAGATATATGTACCTCAGAGGAACTATCCTATCTTCATAATCATCTGAAATTTCAGGAAATTGTTTCTTTGATGCAGCACCTTCCTTCAGAATACCTTGACGTGCAGCATAACTAAGGACATCTTCTTTTGAAACTCTTCCCTCTTTTCCAGTTCCATGCACTTCTTCAATATTTACACCTAATTCTTTTGCCAAATTACGAACAGCAGGTGTCGACAGCACTCCACCAATCTTTCCCTTCTTCGGGCCTAAATCAGCACCGTCCAATTCACTTATATCGGAATCCTGTTCCCTAATAACTTCTGGATCCCCAGAACATTGATTGGATAGAGCACTATCATCAACAGTCATCGTCAAAAGAGTTTCTCCGACCTATATATGTTCAGTCACCGCACCTTGAGAAGTCACCAATATACAATTTCACAAAACAAACTCTAATTTGATCTGTTGTTACCTTTACAATATTCCCTGGAACATGAAGCACTTTCGAAACTTTTCCTCTATAGCGACTCGTGATCTCTATAGTAGCTTTGTCGCTTTGAACCTCACAAAGCGGTTGGAATTCTTCAACTTGTTCACCCTGACGAAAAAAAACTCAACAACATCCCATTTTTCTTCTGCATGAGCTAATAATCTAAACATCCATACATGACAAGCATAAAACTAGAACTAGAAAGATTCGAAACTACGAAAATCCATACCTCTTGCACAAACCATTTAAGAAGTTCGCATTCGGCAATACCTTCGCCCGTTTGAGCCAAAGGCACGTCGATCACACCTTCGGTTGGAAGATCAGCAGCACTTTGAGTTGAAAATTTACAGCTTTTAATCCCAAACGGAGTGCCACACTGGAAAACAAGATCAAACATATAAAAAACAACTTTATGAATGCCAACAAAAAATATTCCATCTCCAAGACTTTCTCGATCAACCTTAAGCAACTGAAAATGAAATTTAGGAACACTATTCCACAAATAAAAGCAAAAGCCCACCTAAGTCAAACCAACATAGAAAATAAAGATTCAATAAACTTTCACATGACAACCTCATTCCATCAACCACAATTGAATTTTCACTAATTCCATCATTATCTCCAAATACAAACATATTCTAGTCCTAAAAAATTTCCATCATTTCTATTGCAGAAACACACACAGTAAAACGTGTAAAAGTGAAACAGCAAGAACTCACAAAATTTCCATGGCGATGACTCTTTGAGAAAAAAAACTTTCTGGGGTCAGTCAAAATGCGATCTTGAGCTCGTAAGAGTGACCCCATTTGGAACCCGGCTCTCGGGGCGGCGGCTCCGGCGACCGGCGGCGGCGGAACTGCGGCGGAGCAGACACAGCGCCACCACTGGCCGAATCCCCATTGACTTCTCCGAGCAAATTTGCGACAAATCATTCTCTCGTGTAATTACAGATTGGAATTGATCTTATCCTGATAAATTAGTAGAGATTAAGAAAAGAATTGCTTGTGTATTGATTATGATTTATAGAGTTTCGTACTTCAATTTACTTACTAGTTACTTGGGTGTCTGCTGTAGTGCTGTGTGTTAAGTAAATTTCTCTTCTTTCGTTTTGACCCCAATTTTTGTGGCTAATGTATATTTAGGACCCAATTTGGCTATTTTATCCATCAACTTTCCAATAACATGACGCGGTTAATTTTAGTTCGAGTCTTATTCGATTTAATCAATATAGTGAGAGAATGAGTTTTTTATATTTTATCACGTAGTTTGTGAAAAATTTAGGAAAAATGACAAATATAATATATTTGTCCTTGATTCGTTTGGTTCGATCCAATCAGATCTGAGTTAGAATTTTTCATGACGATATGAGTGGAATTTTTAAATATTAATAATAAATTATTATTATTATTATAATCTTTACAATATTGGAGCAAGTGACTTAGACATGGATAGTCTGTAATTAAAAAAAACACAAAAAAGAAATGAATGATATTTAACTCAATAATTAAGTTTTTTATTGAGGTTAATTCCATTGTAACGCAACATCGTGCAACATGCAAATGTTATTTTCATCTTTTTCTAACACGATTTTCTTCCAAATTCAAATGCTATAGAAAATCAATGCGAGAGCATTTTTCATTTAAATTCAGTTGTTTTATTTTGAAATCATTCAATAAGAAAACGGTTACTAAGCATGTTCATTTCTTTTAAATTTATGATGTATGGATCCACTACGATATGGATATGACACGATAGATATATAACAATATTTTTTTTATATGAAAAATATCGGATATAATATTCGATACGAAGATCTGATATAATATGAAATAATAAAATAATATTTTTAAAAATGTGGATGAATTAGAATTCTAAATAGAATAATCAACCTTATCTATGGGTGACATACAAGAATTTAAAAAAGAACTCTAACTGAATTATTTATTCACAATCCATTTCAGCACACCAGCTAGAGCTTATCATCGTTCTTTCATCAAAGATTTTCTTTTTCCTTTCCAATTTTTTCAACTATATTAAATTCTTTATTTTATTTTTTGATTTAAAAAAATAGAACCAAATACTTCAGTCGAGCGTTCGTAGTAATCGAATCAATCATATCTATCGGTGGCTCTATACAACAACTCCATGAACTGCAGCTATGACCCTTCTTCGCAAGTGATTCGCGCATTCATAGAATTCACATTTCAAATGTCAAATCCCAACTTCTCAACGTTATGAATGAGATCTTTGTATACATTTGACAATAATATTACACAGGAGGTGTTCATCATGATTGTCACCTTTCACCGAACCAACTATCACAGCCGAATCAACTTCAACTTCCAACTTGGCTAGCTATGCGTCTATCCGAGCCAATCTCAGTAGTGTCCCCAAATCGAGCAAATCCCCCCATTGCGATAGCAGTTCTCCAACATGAGCAGCATAACTAATGACCTATTGTCCCTGCGAGTCTTTAATAAGTTCTCTATATGAGAAATATTATTAGATATGATTTTTTATACAAATATTCGACACAACATAACATAATAAAATAATATTTTTAGAATTCTTGGTGCATTGTATTTCTAAATAGAATAATCAAACCTATCTATAGGTGACATGCAAGAATCTATAGAAAAATTCTAACTTAATTGTTTATCCACAATCCCTTGTCATTGTCAGCAAACCAGCCCGAGCTTATCATCTTTCTTTGCATTAGAGATTTTCTCTCTCTTTTTTCAACCTTCTTCAACTACATTAAATTCTTTACAATATGAAGACCTAATAAAAGAACCCCAATTAATAATCTTAATAAGTTATGGGCTTCTTTTGTAAAGACCACTAATCTCAACCATAGAGTTTGCAATTAATGCAAAGGTTATGGCCCTGTTTGGCGCAGCTCTTATGTAGCCCAAACAGCTTTTACATTAATGAGATATCATAAAGTTGTGTATGATAATATATAACAATATCCGTATACAACCTAGGAGACTATGTTTGAAATTAGACTATGGACTTATACCTAACTCAACATTAAAATAAATGCGTTAGGCCCATGGGCAACTCTCCCAATGTCCTATAAGATATAGGGTTTGTCGGTGGGTCAGGTTCAGACCAAATCAAGGGAATATGAGTTTGAAACCATTAAGGAGATCCAAGACCGGATCTGAATTCTTTCTCTATCCAAGTAGATATGATTTATCAACTTTTTTAATCGGTCAAATACGTTAAAATTTAAATCGGATTCAGATTAAACTACGACGGGCCTATCGGCCTATTGGGCTTGATGGTATCTGTATTTAATATTTGATAAATGATAATGTCAATAGCTGCAAGCCCATATATGTTGGAATGTCTCCTGGATAATGGCCCAATTTAAGCTAGCAAAAACTAGGATGCCAATGGATCAGATTTTAATTTGAATCCGATCCGAATTCGATCTAAATTTTAGCATATTCGTCCGATAAAATATCTGATGGATCATATCCGATTATAAATATTCGTTATCCGAAATAAATGGAGCGAATATGGAATTAAGAAATTCGATCCATTAAGAATCTGAATTCGATTATATATATGATATTTAATTAAAATAAATTAATTACTAGCGCATAATATTAAATAAAATTATTAAAATTAAAATTTTCACATATTTATCACTCTAAACAACAATAAAATTTGAATTATTTACTCTAAAAGTATATATTTTCTTTTATTAATAAGTTTAAATTAATTTATTTTAAATAAATATATACAAAA
>JBBMKE010000008.1:6452102-6469198 GCA_037834125.1 Lippia alba
AACAACACGAACAGAAACCAGAATAGGGTTCATCACAAGAAACCCACAATAAAATTCATCGATTATTCAACATTAACCGTTCAAAAGCCGACAGAAAAACCTAAATATCAACGAAACAAAAATAGTCACCTCAGTATTAGATCCGAAATCCCATGGCCGACTCCAAGAGAAGATGAGAGAGAGAGAGAGAGAGAGCAAAAGCGTGTGATGACACGAGGAGAATATGTGTAGGTGGAATATATAGTGTCGTATACGTTAGCCAATAAAAGTGCGCCAACTCAGTTGTTTTTCTTGATTTCTTCTTCATCTCTCAAAGTGGATATTTAGGTCAAGACGGCAAATATTCGAACTCCTTAAATATTTTAATTTTTGTTTCTACAGTTCATTGTTATTTATCGAGTTGCCAACAGGAGTTGGTTCAAGCGGTAATTGAATTCATTCCTAAAGGTGAAGTTCTGGGTTCGAATCTCAGCTTGGGTGTGCGTGTGTTAAAAAAAAATTGTTACTTATCGAGTCGGAACCAATTATTTAGAATGTAAATTCATCTATTAAGGATAATTATATCTTTTAACAACTCAAATTCAAAATATGTGATTGATCTAATAACGCTGCACGGCTAAGTTTCATCATTTGGTAGGCTTCAAATTTTAATGAACAAATATTAGATATACCTGAGTTACTAAAACATAAATTTTCGTATTTTTGTACATATACCAACTCAATCAATTTCATGTTTTTCGTACATTTCATTTTTTAGCAATAAAATATGATTGTATATTCAAAATCAAGCAATTTAATATATTTTTTAACTGGAATTTACATCCGGTAGACTAAGGTATAAAATCGCTTTGGGTTTCTGATGAACCAAATCGAGTTCCGATAAAAAAAATGTGTGTCAAATTACATGATTTAGTATACCAATTCATACACGACGAAATTATAAATTTAGTATACCAATTCAGTATTTTTGGTATATTTTATTTTTTGAAGATAAAATAACCGTATTTTCAGAATCAAGCAACTTAATGCACTTTTTGATAAAAAAAACTGATTTTATCCATCAAAATTTACGTATGACAAACTCCTAATTTGTTATATGTAAAATCGAATCGGGTTTTCAACGAGTAAAATCGAGTTCCGGATTTAAAAGAAAATGACAATAATCCTTGTATTGAGATAGTTTTATTCAATATTAAGACAGTAGAAGTTTTTAATGCCGAATGATTAAAAATAAGTGCACGGAAGAGTAAAACATGATATGAATGCTAAATTGAAATAGGAATAGGATACGAATAAAGTAGGTATTATTTATTGCTAGTTTTTGCACCACTTCCCGAGAATACCATACTTCACAGGTTACAATAACACAAACTAAACAACAATCATTCTTCACATTTTCTAACAATTCTACTACACATTTCTCACAGTGGCACACCCTTGATTCATGCTACATTCTAGTTATCTTACATCAGAAATTGGTGAAAATTCATCAAGAAAAGCAAGTTAGCAATCAATCAATATATCAGTCAATTCTCCTCATCAGACTCAAAAGACTGTCTTTTCCTTACAGATTCTATCACCTCAGCCGGTCTATCTCCTCCTCGAGTGGCTCCACCGGTGATAGACTTAAGCTTAGGAACGTTCATCGCACTAAGAGGCGTCGTTGCACCTCCATTAACTTCTCTCAGCACGGATCGGGCCGTGGCTGCAGCCACTGCATCAGCCACAGCAGAAGCCACTTTTGAATCAGCATTCGACTTTTCAGGCAACTTGCTCTTCGACCCGTCGTTGTTTGGTTGTTTACTCGATTGGGGCGACATATACATATCTCTCTGCATTGTGGCTGCAGCCGTATGCTTGGCCTTCATGGCTTCGTATTTCTGCATATCGTATATGAGTTCTTTCTGGAGCTGTTTATCAGCAACTAAGATGTCATCAATCTCGTTCTTGAAATCCTTGAGGAGGATTCTGAGGCAATCCATGAGGGAACCGATTAGAGGGCTGTTTTTGCTTTCTAGGAGACGTTTGAGCTCGATGAAGATGGGAATGGCGTTTTGGATGAGGCCTTTTCGGACTGCTTGAGTTATGGCTCGGCCTTTGGAGGCTGATGTGGATGCACCTCCACCGTCTCCGCCCCCTTCTTCTTCGATGTCTGCTGCGTCAGACGATTGGCTGTGGTGGGATTGTATTCGTATCTCTTTGCTTGAGAGAATGAGGAATGCGTCCTGTTTTTCTCGAAAATTTAGAACCATGCCAACGATTTGATAATAGAAAACAAAGTGAAAAACAGGTTTAAACCCAAGTCAGTTATGGAACTTTAGTTCATGCATGATGGTGTAAGTCTGTAAGAGTTTCACATTCAACATTGTCTCCAAATTCTAAAAAGAAAAAAAGTAGCTTACAAAATGCAGAAATGCAGTGTTCTGTTTGTTGTTTATGCTGAAAAAAAAAAAAGCTAAAAGCACCTTTTTGGGATTCTTTTTTGCAGCTTCTAGCTTCTTTTTTATTTCCTCCAACACTCAACTTTTACCAATCCATCTTTGTAGAAACTAAACTCGACTTTTGCTTCCCTAAAAACAGAAGTTTTTGCAAACACCCCCTTTCGTGGCATCATATATTTGACTCTAATAATTCCTTAACGACTTGGGTATGGTATATACATAACTTGATAACATGAAACTTTCTAACTCCATTATTCACTGTTAGCTCATATAGGATGATGCCAGAATATTTCAATCCAACAATTTACGGTTTCTGAAATCTTACCTGTAGAACTGACTGTCCAGTACTGTCCTCTAGAGAGAGCATGCCGTCTGATGCTGCAGCAAGAATTTCAGCACATACTTTTGCAAATGTTGCTAGGAGGTGCTCTGGAGCCATTTGTTTCAGCAAAGTGGAATAAATGTGCATTCTTTGAGACCTTGAGTGCTCGTTGTTACCTCTGTACATATAAATAAATAATTAAATTTCATATATGATCTCTCACATCTATACAAGTTAAGCTGGAAGACTAAAAAAATTCAAAACCTGATTGAGAAAAGACGATTTTCATTGCGTGAACCATTGGTGTTGCTACGGCCAGTGTGTGCATTGCAGTCATTCAAGACAAAAACGGACTCGACAAAGCTGTTGTAAGCTAAAAGGGGAGCCTTTGCTGCAGATAAAGATTAAAGTAAGGGTTAACAAACACAAGAAGAATGCTAGTTCCCAATTGGTGGATAAGTTTGAAGATCAATTGACCTTTTAAGATGTTCCCAAAGAGAAAATCAGCGAGTTGCCTGATTTTATCTGAATCATCAACTAAACATAATAGAAATCTAAGAAAAAGCACTCCTCTCCACTTCACATAGTCCCTCTGTACAAAAGAAATCAACTTTATTGAGAAGAGAACTTGAAATTTAATCATCTTTAAACTGTTATAAGACTATGATGTACCTGTAATAGCCTTGATAGCAATATAAACGTTTGTCTTCTAACTAGTTCACATGGATCACGCAAACACTTGGTGATTCTAGACATATAACTGCAAGATTTCAGGATTGGATGTTAAGTATCTTGGATAAGTCCCATGAGTATCAACACTAACCACACATATATACTAGGCCTCACCAGTCAACCATAGCAGTGTATCGTACACAAAAATCTGCCATCATTACCACAATGTTATTACGAAGTGCAGCAGAATCACTCTTTTCAAGCTCCTTCAATAATTAAAAGAACAACTATTAGAGCGAAAAACATTAAATGCATAATGTGTAAAACGACCCCTTCACAAGTGGGGAGACTTTTCTTTTCCAAGCATCAGTGAGAGTTAACTGCACTTCTTTAGAATATCAACTTGATTAAGGAAGCGTTTGCGAAATGAAACACTTTTTTCTGCTTTTGGCTTAGAAAAAATCAGAAATGAAGTACTTCCCTTTCCAAAGAATCCCAATTTTTCACTTCATCAACTTTATACAAGTTCTCCAAAAGAAATATTTGCAAAAATTGCCTCTTAAAGTTTTACTTCTATTAGGCTACATGTTATCACCAAGTAGATTGTTAGGACATTTCATCAGTTGTAACTCACCTGCACAAAAAGTGGAAAGTATCTTTTTGCAAGTTTCCCATCCGCTAGGCAAATTTTGCCCATTGTCAGCCATGCATGTATATACAATGATGGAGCAGTTTGCTTTACAGGAACGGCAGGCTTAGGAATTTGGCTAGACTTAGAATCCGAACTTCCAGATGTGATGATTGTATGTAAAGCTGGAACGATAGTTTTCAAATTGGCTGAAGGACAGACAATAACTAATGAACCAATAGTGTAAACAGCAACGATTGCCTCTTCTAATAATTTTGAAGTTCTTGGTCCCTTCCGACTTACACAGGTAGGTGGTGTAAGATATGTGCTGTCTTTGTTTGCACCAGAGATCTTTGACATGTATGAGTCTAAAACTTCGGAGGCTTTAGTTTGAAGTTGGTCTACCCATTTCGTTACAAGGGCATCAGCCTCTTCTGGATCTGAAGCCTTCCTTCTGCACAATGTCTTTAATGCTTTCACATGTGCATTAACCTGGTTCAAGCAGAGGAATTCATTGTAAGTAACTTGAGTAGAGTAAAATTATAAAAAGAAAAGGTAAGGTTTCTCAACGTTTATATCAACAGTTACATCAAAGAAAATAATGCACTAGCCACTAAATGTTGATCTCAGAAGAAAATCATCCTTTACGGTCTGTGAAGCAGGAAAAACACATTCACAGTATGTTTGGTTTGGAATTCTCTAAGAAGTCAGTGGTTTGAAACCTCTTGTTAAAAAAGTTCTTGGGAGAGCTTTACTTGCCGTCCGGCTAGAACCCAATAAATGGGATATAAAACCAAAAAAGTTTGTTTGGTCTGGGATTTTGCAAGGAAAAGAAAGAAAAAGTAAGAGACATTGAATTACATTTTTCTTCAACATTTCCCTTTCCTTTTACTTCCTAAATCCTATAACTAAACATAATGTAAAGTGTAAAAGTTCCCTGTCACACAGTCTCATTTCTCTGCAGTCTGCACGATCCATGAATAAATGACAAAGAAAATTTTTGCACAAGCCATTCAGAAGGAAAGTTAGTCATAAAGAACATGAGCAAAAACTCACTACATACCTCAGTCGAGTGCATGTTGAACCCTTCAAGTCGTTTGAGGAAGTTTTGTGCTAGATCTGCTGCCGGTATGGGAGGTAGTTCTGTGGAAACATTAGAAATTGTCTGCAAAAGAAAAACACGGTCTTCCACCCAAGCAACACCACTAGATTTTTCGCCAACCATTTCTTCATCAATCGTTTCCTGTTGAAATGGGCTTTGGAGTTCACCAACTGTTTTACACTTGTCAAGAAGCTGCCAATGGTGATGGAGGAATTCCCAGTCAACTGCTTTTGAAAGAAAAGCAGACACTTCAGACAACAAAAACCAAGCACCAGGAGGGGCTGTCCACTTCTCAATTGGCCTGGAATTCTTCAACCACCGAGATTCGGATTCTATAATTATATTTTGAAGGGCAGTTGCAAGCTTTGTTTGGAGTTTTTTCTTTTTCCCAAGGCTCGAGCAGATTTTCTTCACCCAAGGCGACACCTCTCCATCACATATCTCTTTCAGCAGTTGTAGAACTACTTCTGGAAATAACTCAACTTCAGCATCAGAGCTAGTTTTCTTGTTATTTCCGGCCCTCGACACACGATCAAGAACTAGTTCCAAAAATAGGTTCTCGCATTCTTCTTGGATGCTAGTTTCATTATCAATTATTAAACGTGGAACAGAATGCACCCACTCTTTGGTCACAACGTGGTTTGAGTATGTCCTAAATGCCTAAAAGTGCAAAAAACAGATTGAATGTAAAGAAAGAAGCTACTACAAAACATTACTAAAACTGTGAAAGGAAAGATAATCAGAAACATTACAGATAACATGGAGTGTAATAGATAATAACTGGCAGAAGGTCACATGAAATATTGCTAGACATTAGAGAAAACTTTACTAACATGGAAAAAAATATTAATAAAAAACATATCAATGGTGTTATAATGCACTTCTACACAGATACCTCAGATAGAGCAGAAGTTGCCACTTTCCTTATGCTAACAAGTGGATCAGAACAAGCCATGCCTACTGTCTTTATTAGCTCTTCATCAAGTTCACCTCCTAAAAGAGCTATCAACTTGGATATGAGTAAAAGAGCTGCCTTTCGAACAGCAGCTTTCTCATCCATACAACGGAGTTTCAAAATTTTGTTAATTCCATCAATGCTCTCATGTCCAAACCCCAACACTTCTTTCGCCACTCCTCTACTTTGTTCATCCCCCGATAAAGACCCAACAACCTGGGCTAAATTCGTCAAAGCTCTAGCTCTAACCCCAGCTACCAAATCCGAACACCGTTGAATCAATGCTTCAAGTAATCTCAAACCCCACGGATTCTCATCCTTATCAATTATATCAAGTCCAAACAAATTCTTCAATGACACCATTAGAACAGGAACTAAATCTACCGACAGTAGCCTAAGCTGCCCCTTCCCTTGGCTCATTTTTACGACATGTTCAGCAAATCCAACTTGATACTCCGCATCCAAAGCCTTAACTATCTCCATGATGGACTCAATCGCTAACGCCCTCGGCTCAGCCCTTTCCGGCGCTTTATGCACTAAATACTTCGGCATGTTTGCGACAGCCTTCATAATATCAGACGAACTTTGACCCATTCCCACCATCCTATTAACCACAAAACCTAAACCAAAGCTCCTCACCTGTGATCTAGACAACAATATTAACGGGGCAAGTGCCTTCAATACCTCGGCAGCAGTATCCCCCCGATTTCCGTGCTCAGCTTTCAAAGCTTCACTCAAAATATCGGAACACAATTCACACAACCTCTTGAAACTCCCCAAATTTCCCCACACATCAATCGCAGTAGTCGGAATCTCACAGATAGTCTGAATTAAACCCTTCAAACATTCCGGAAACCTATCCAAATGGACCAAACCCATTACCATTACCAACTTCTCAAGCAAAACAAACAAATCTTTCACATCACAACCCCTTTCTTCCCCGTCATTCTCCATAACATCCCTATTTTCCACCCTGTTCCTTTTCCCCCCGGCATTTTTCCTCCCTTTCTTCTTTCTACCCGTGCTCTGAGACGCAGATCCTTCCTGAGAACCCGAAGCACGGTTCTTAATCGCCAACCGTACCGTGCGAAGGAGATTGAGAAAAGCCATGGGAGTAAACAGAGTAAAAACAGGGGAATTCGGGCATAAAAGCAGCGAGAGGTAAACTTTCCCCGCCAAAACGGAATTACTGGAGCTCTCCGCAGAATCCATGGCGGAAGCAACGGAATTGGTGAAAGAACTAACTGAAATGTTTCTGGAAGAAAACTCATTATAGAAATTTTCTAGATCGATTGGATCCTCGGTTTTCAGAGTGTAATCCAACAGGGTTTCCAAATCTTTGAGAAAAGATTGAGAAATTGGCAAATTGGCTTCGAGGTCTGCAACCACCCGAGCTATGATTTCATCCATTGTTGAATTCGATGAAGCTTCAGAAGGGTTTGGGGTTCAATTTGGAGGGTGATGCATTTGGGGAAAGCTTTGAATTTTGGGGTGTTGATATTTCCCGCCTCCTGATTTGGGTGATTGAAATTTGAAACGACGGCGTTTCGAGAGGTATTGGTATTTGCAAATGTATTGGTAATTTGAAATTTTAAATATAATAAGTCATGTACTCATAAAGTGATTAATATAGACCCAAAAAATAAAAAATAAAGTGATTAATATTTTGTAAAAAATTATGAAAAAAATCCCCAATTGTGGACTCAATTTTTAGTTCACTCCCCAGATCGAAAATTGTTTGAGTTCACTCCCCATATGAGTTTCAAAATTTGACTTTACTCCCCAATACGCAATATCACGATTTGAATAGGTAAACTCATCTAAGGAGTAAAGTCAAATTTTGAAACTTATCTGAGGAGTAAAGTTAAATTTTGAAACTCATATGGAGAGTAAAGTCAAAATTTGAAACTCATCTGGGGAGTGAATTAAAAAAAATTTCGACCTAAGGAGCAAACTAAAATTTTTTCAACTTATGAGGAGTTTTATAAAAATACTTCATTTTGTTCTATTTTATTATTTTAAACCGTCATTTTTCTAAATAAAACCTCCAACTTATATTCTCATAAATATCTTGCAATTATATACTCGTAATTAAATTTTAATAAAATCATTGTATACTACACGATTAAATTAGATATCAAAGATAAATATTCTAAACACATCGGGCCTTGAAATTCTTCAAGCTCAATCAAATGGTACAAAATTAATGTTAAAAGAAAATTTTCTTTCCATTTAGAGGACATATGCATTTTATTGAGTATCGTGTCATCCGCAACAGTTATTCATTTTACCAAGTTATTCAACATTTTCTTTTAACTATTGCATTATTTTGGCCAATCTTAGTATCAGTGTTTTATTTTTCTTATGAGTAGTCATTTTAAGTCTTACTCCTCTTGACCTTATTATGTCGAGATATGAATCAAATAAGAAATATTTTTCTTTTAACTCAATTAATTCGGATTCATGTCTTACTATAAAATTCAACAACCATGCCCAAATTCAAATCCTATGATTTAGATTCAACAATGAATACGGATATAATCATATAAACAGTCCCAATTTTCTTATCCGATCTAATCAATCAAACATTTTAAAAATTTTTCGGTTGAATATGTCAAAATTCGAAATGAAGGACAACCCCAACCATTAAATCTAGGGCTGTCAATGGAGCGGATTTTAATCCGAATTCGATCCGATTTTTGACGTATTCGTCCGATAAAAAGATTCGATGGACCACATCCGATTATAAATATTCGAAATCCGAATTAAGTGGATCGGGTATGGATTTATGCAGTCCGATCCGTTAAAGATCCGAATCCGATTATATATATATACATATATGATTATGCACTATATATATTGATCCGGGTCGAAATTGGTTATGCTGATGTGGGGTCTAGTTGGCAACCTCATCTTAGATCAGTCAAAAATTTGTAATGTGGGCTCTAACTCGATCTGCAAACACTAAACACCCGTGAGCTCAAGGCCAACTTAGGGGACTTGGGGTTTTGCCTAACTTTGGCATTCCGACGCTCAAGTCAGCACTGCGGGTCGATTTTAGTGAGAGAAATAAAGCAAGTAAGGCAATTAAGTGCTCATAAATGCTTAACAACCACCATTGAAGTGAGGAGTATTTATAGTCTTGACGGAAAAATGCACTAGTGCGTGTCTGCAACAGTGCATTTAATGCGGCTGAGTGGCTTTCCCGACGGGGTAATGGTCGCTCCCAGCGACGGGGCTTAGGGCGTGCCAATTTTCTCTTTGGGCGAGACCGGCTTACAGAGTATTAAATGCATCTGGGTAAACCTGCATCGAGGAATGGGGATGCGACACGTGTCTTGAGCCTCAGGTGTAAAGCGTACCTGACCTCTGAGGTCGGGATCGAGGTCAGAATAAGGCTTCAAACTTGTGCAGGTGTTGGGGGATCGGGCAAGATCCCCTTACATGTAGGCCGCTTATGGGGTCGGGTTCGACCCCTTTGGCGCAAGGGCTCAAGGGTCGGGTTCGACCCCTTTTGGCGCAACGCTCATGGGGTCGGGTTCGACCCTTTGGCATGTGATCTCATACGGGGCCGGGAGTCGACAGTATCCACGTGGCGGTACGGAAGTCGTTTTCGGGCGCCACGTATTTTTGGTCGTTTTATGGCATATCAGAGGCTCCCCAAATTACCAGCATGAATTTTCGTGAGGGTAATTTTCATCGATTCGGTATCGGCTTGGCAGAGCCGATTGTCCGTTGAATACTATCCGAAGTCACATCAATGGGCATGATTTTTTGGTCGATTCGGTCAACGAGGCTCCATCATGGCTCCGGTTTGCGGATCAAGGGGAAAAACAACACGATCTTTCAAGTGCAATAATGATGTTGGCTTGCATCTCGAGGGGCTACCATTCCCCACTTCCTATATATATCTAGGGGCTCATTTTCATTTACCACACATCTACACTAAAATTTTCTCAAGCCATTGGAGAGATCCTTCGACTAGTGAGAGAGTTCAAGCCTTCGACTAGAGAGCTCCTTTTTGACGCTTGGAAAAAGGTAATTCAAGATCTTTTCTTAGTGAGTTTTCTCATCGTATAATTCATAGCACCCCGTCGGTTCGTAGTTTCCGATGACGAGAGCGAGGTAGAGTAACCATTCACTCCTTCCAGGGACGACTCCGACAGGTCGGGCGACGCCCTACCACTCTCGAGCTGGGACTTCAAAGTTTTTTTCGATTCCTCTGGTACACTCAACGACCACCTCTTTGAGTTAAATAGAGGCGGGCAGGCCTCGACCTCGAGGTGCAGACAGCTGGTAGACGAGCCGGATGATGATGCCTAGTACGTTAATTCGGACGGCGGCGAGGTCGACCCGAGGCGAGGGGTCCAGCATGATCCGAGATAAGGGGTCTAGCATGACCCGATGCGAGGGGTCTTGCATGATCCGAGGCGAGGGGTTCGGCACGATCCGAGGCGAGGGGTCCGGCATGATCCGAGGCAAGGAGTTAGGCACGATCCGTGGCGAGGGGTCTAACATGATCTGAGATAAAGGGTCCAGCATGATCCGAGACAAGGGGACTAGCATGATCCGAGGCGAGGGGTCTTGTAAGATCCGAGGCAAGGGGTTCGACACGATCCGAGGAGAGAGATCCAACATGATCTGAGGCGAGGGGTCTTGCATGATCTGAGGCGAGGGGTTCGGCACGATCCGAGGTGAGGGGTCTTGCATGATCCAGGCGTGGGGTTCGGCACGATCCGAGACGTGGGGTTCGGCACGATCCGAAGAGAGAGGTCGAACATGATCCGAGTCAAGGGGTCGAGTATGATCCGGATGGTGAGGTTGAGGTCGAGGAATCGAAGCCAATCTACCGTACTCAGACTTTAGTGACCTAAAGTATATCTACCACGCGAATTCAATGAGATTTGCAATTGGTTGAGCGTGATGCCAAAAGGAGCAATGGCTCGATTCCCGTACGAAGGGGAGATAGTGGGAACACCACAGACGGAACATGCTTTCAGAATTTACTACTCGTCGATGAAGCATGGGTTCCGAAGTAGCCGGATCCCAAGTGGTATTCTGAAATTTACGAAATATTAAAATTAGAACTCCACCCGAGTCCGGGTCGAAAATGGAAGGACGGGTTCGATCTCATCCGGATCAACCCTAACCCCAAAATACCTGTACAAAGATAGCAAAAATAACAAGTCTTGAGATCAAATCTTACCCGGCCATAGCCCGGCCGGTGAGGAAGAATCAACTAGAAAACACACAAGTAATGAAATTAAGATCGGGGAGAAGATCTAGAGGTGCCTGATGAGCCCGCAGACTTGTCTCGACCACACCGGATCAGAGGAAAGAAGCTCTGAAAGTTGACCGGCTGAGGAAGCTCGCTAGTTGGGGGCCTCTTATCCCTTTTGGCAATCGCCATGTCGACGGCGAACCCGTACTTGTGCTGACTCCAGTCGAGCTCGATCGGATCCTCGAGATCCTTATCCTCCAGCTCAGGCTATAGATCGGGTTTATTGAGCCCAATGCCCATTCCATCGAAGTTTTCAGGAACAATACCATGACTCTGGTATTGGTTACATGCTAGTTTGAACTCGATTTCCAGGTCCATCGCCCCTATCACTGCGTTCGCTTTGTCAAAAGTGGGCCCTTTAATAAACTCGCTAACCGCGTACTGCTCGATCGCGGGCTTCGCATTCCGAAATGACTCCGTCACGGCATCAATCCTAGCCTGGCCTTCCAACAAAGCCTCCGCCCGACCCCTTTTCTAGCCGGCTACTTTCGCTTGCTGAACTTTTTGCTTGGTCTCGGCTAGAATGGTGCTTAGCTCAGTGGCGTGACTCGAAGTCAGGGCGGCGATCTGCTCTAAAGCGCTTTCAGCTCCGACCTCAGCTCAGCATTTTCTTTTTCAAGTTCTGTCAACATCCTGCGTTGGCAGCTTTGTACTTCTCCCTGTACTTGTGCATTTCACTTTTGTAGACCTCTACCTTCTGGAACACGTTGAAAACTATCGGGAGAACCTCCTGTCGACCAAAGGTGGGGTCGTAAGACCAAAAGAAACATAACACCAGAATATCAAAAGGGAATATAAGTGATGCACTTATACTAAAATTCCATTTGCTGACTCTATGTCTTTGATGGCTAATCGACTCCTTAAACATTGCCTTCTGTTCGTCTATCACACAGGCAGTGTTGAAAAAGGAAGACAACACATTCGCATCAGGCTTGCCAATGCCGAGGTTTCGGAATGTTCCATCTCCTCTCACCCGTTTGAGCCCTCCTGGCCATTGAGGTGGATGAATCGGACCAAAACCTAGAAACTTACCTTCTATGTCAGGGTCATTGGAGTCGGCCTCGGTGAAAAGGGGGTCGGGCGGAGGCTTTATCGAAAGGCCAGGCTAAGATCGATGCCGTGATGGACTCCTTTCGGAATGTGAAGACCGCGATCGAGCAGTACGCAATTCACGAGTTTATTGAAGGGCCCACTTTTGACAAAGCGAACGCAGTGATAGGGCAGATGGACTTGGAGATCGGGTTCAAACAAGCGTGTAACCAATACAGGAGTCACGGTATTGCTCCCGAAAATTTTGATGGAAAGGGCATTGGCCTCGATAAACCCGATCCATACCCTGAGCCGGAGGATGAGGATCTCGAGGATCCGATCGAGCTCGATTGGAGTCAGCACAAGTATGGGTTCGCCGTCGACATGGCGAATGCCAAAAGGGATAAGAGGCCCCCTACTCGCGAGCTTCCTTAGTCGGTCGACTTTCAGAGCTTCTTTCCTCCGATCCGGCGTGGTCGAGACAAGTCCGCGGGCTCATCAGACACCTCTAGATCTTCTCCCCGATCTTGATTTCATTACTTGCGTGTTTTCTAATTGATTCGTCCTAGCCGGCCGGGCTGTGGCCGGGTAAGATTTGATCTCAAGACTTGTTATTTTTGCTATCTTTGTACAAGTATTTTGGGGTTAGGGTTGATCCGGATGAGATCGAACTCGTCCCTCCGTTTCCGACCCGGACTCGGGTGGAGTTCGAATTTTAATATTTCATTTTTCGCACTTGTGACGTGGTCGATGTGGATGTATGTTTCTAATTGTGATCGCGGGTTCGCTTCTTGTTGGGGTAGGCTAACCTTACCTTGTTAGCGAGACCCTAATTCTCTTAGATTTTTTATCTCAACATACGATCGACCTACTCAGGGTGAGGGGTTCGGATCGAATTGGAAGCGAAGCCCTGGGATCGGATCGAATCGAATACGCCTAGCTTTTGGGGTCGGATCGAGCTAGATCCCTGAGCCTTGGGGTCAGATCGAGTTTGATCTCATCTTACTTGCTCAAAATTTGGGCAGGTCGGACTATAACTCTGTCGCCTCGGGTCGTCAACCGACCTCGTTAGACATTGTTTTTAGATTTTATCCTTACCAAAATTGAGAATGTTTCGCTAGAGATTGTGTCGCATTGGGTCGTTCCCGACCTCGTTAGACTTTTTTGGACTTGGCGGTTTTTTTTTTTAGGTAGTGGGGGCTCTTCTCCCCCTCGGAGGCATGATCGAAGATTGAATGCAAATGACTTGTAAACGATGTTGAAAAATTAAGGAAGAACCTAACTATTACAAAAGAGGTGGGATGGTATCTTAATCCCGACCCGATGATGAACAGATGAGCCTAAACGTAAAATTTCTTCAAGTTATGAGCATTCCATGGCCTGGGTAAGGGTTCGCCCGCCATGTTCTCTAGCCAATAGGCATTGTTCTTGGTTATCTTGACTACTCTATACAGGCCTTCCCAATTAGGTTCTAGTTTCCCGACGTGTTGCAACACTTCAACCTACTTCAACACTAGATCCCCGACTTGGAAAGAGCTAGGTCGGACGTGTTTGTTGTAAGATTTGGCTGCGGTGGCTTTGTACATAATGAGTTTAAAGTGTGCGCGGTCCCATTTCTCTTCGATCAAGTTGAGGTCGTCGGCGTGGCTTTTGTTATTGAGTTTGATCTGATATTGGGATACTCGGGTGGTTTTATGAAGTAGCTGGGATGGGATTACGGCTTCGGATCCATAAACCAAAGAAAATAGGGTCCGACATATTGCGGTCCGGGGAGTAGTTCGATACGCCCAAAGAACTTTGTTGAGCTCATCCGCCCAAGCTCTTAACTTGGCATCAAGTCGAGTACTGATATTTTGAATAATAATTCTATTTGTGACTTCGGCTTGGACATTTGCTTGGGGATGGCCAACGGTCGTGAAAAGGAGATCGATCCCGAGGTCTTGACAATAGTGTTTTGTGTTCGCACCGCCGAATTGCGGCCCATTATCACAGAAAGCAGCATATTATATTTTTCCAGGGAAAATTCCTTACTACTGCATCGGTGATCTTTGGGACTACCTCGGCCTCTACCCACTTTGAGAAGTATTCAACTGCGACGATGGCGAAACATTTTTGGCGTGGAGCCAGAGGGAACAACCCGATGATGTCGATTCCCCATTGATCGAAGGGCCAAGTGATGTCGACCATGATTATGGTCGCGGGGTGTTGATGAATGAGGTTTCCATGTTTCTGGCACTTGGGGCACTTCATGGAATGCCGCTTTGCGTCTTGGACCAAGGTCGGCCAAAAGTAGCTGGTCTTAATACCTTGTGAGCAAGAGCTCGGCCTCCTGAGTGGTTCCCGCAACATCCCTCGTGAATTTTCTCTAAGACATCTTGAGCCTGGCTAGGTCGGAGGCATCTAAGGGGGGTCCAGTAAAGGATTTTTTGAATAATCTTCCTTCATAATCGAGTACGTACCTTCTCACGTCGGTTTTGTTTTGGGTATGGTGCCATCTTTGAGGTATGCCACGAGGTCGTCCATCCAATACGGTTCGGTCGGGTCGATTACGGCGATGCAGGGGTTGGGGTCGTCAATAACCAGCTTTCCCGAGATGAGGTATGAGATGGTCCCATCTCGGGTTCCTTATAAACTGCTAGCTAATTTGGATAGGGTGTCGGCTTGACCATTCTCTTCCCGGGGCACTTGCTCAATTTTGAACTCTTTGAATTGGGCGATGAGTTCTTTCACCAGTTTGAGGTATGTGGCCATTGAGTCCTGTCGGGCTTTGTAGACCCCATTTACTTAACCCGCCACTAGTTGGGAGTCCGTCACGATAGCTATTTTTTTCATTTTTTGCTCGAGCGCGAATTTGAGGCCAGTTGTAAGTGCCTCGTACTCCACCTCATTATTAGTGGCTTTGCAACTGAGGCTTACGGCGAAATCGAATCGCGTGTTGTCTGAACTAACTTATGATATCCCTACCCCTCCCGAAGAGGTTGATGAGCCATCAACATGCATTGTCCAGGTCAAGGGGGTCTGGATCGATTTTGGGAGGGGTATGTTCTTTTCGACTAAAAAATCAGCCAAAACCTAAGTTTGTTGTGCGGCTCGGGGTTGGAAAGAAATGTCATGTTGGCTGAGTTCCACCGCCCACTTCATCATTCGACCTGAGACATTAGGTCTTGCAAGGACTTGCTTGAGGGGTCGGTCGGTGAGCACAACTATTGGATGCGCTTGGAAGTATAGCCTCAGCTTCCGAGCCGAATAAGCCAAAGCGTATACAAACTTCTCGATATCCAGGTAGTTGAGCTCGGCCCCATGAAGGATCTTGCTCAGGTAGTACACGGGCAAGTGTTTTCGATCTCTAATCACAATCAAGATCGAGCTGAAGGTTTCCTGAGAGAGGGATAGGTAAAGGTACAAAGTTTCACCTTCTTCGGGTTTTGTCAGCAAAGGTGCGGGTGGACAAGTATGCTTTGAGCTGGTCAAAGGCTTTGTCGCACTCCTCATCCCATTGAAAATTCTTCAAATTTCACAAGACTTTGAAGAATTGGAGGTTGCGCTCAGACGATCGGGATATGAATCGGTTGAGGGAGATGATCCGACCGACGAGGGATTCGACTTGGCTTATGCATCGGGGTCGGGGTATGACTTGGATGGCTTAGATCTTCACGGGGTTTGCCTCAATCCCACGCTGGCTAACCAAAAATTTACCCCCCTCAACCCCAAAATTGCATTTGTCTGGGTTCAGCTTTATCCCATATTAGCACAATATCTCGAACGCTCAGCGCAAATGGTCAAGGTGATGGTAAGCCCACTTACTCTTCACAATCATATCATTGACATATACTTCCATTGTCTCGCCGATCTCGTACTTGAACATTAGGTTGACCAACCTTTGGTAAGTGGCACCCGCATTCTTCAAACTGAAGGGCATTACTTTGAAGCAGTAGATGCCCTTCATGTGACGCCCGAGCACGAGCCATCCACATCCCCCGCAACTAGACCCAAACTCACATATAAAATGGATGTCCATACATGAGCCCAATTCTAAGCGAACGGAGACCTAGACACGCACACACTAGGCTAAGTGGGGCTAACCCTGAACAGAGTACGCAAAACTAAATGAAACAAACATGCGGAAGCAACACAGGATCCATAAATGGAGCTATCATAAAATATACAATGGCTACAAGCCCAAAGTATATATAAGTTTTCAAATTCTCCAAGATATACATAGTGGAATTCATATACATGCTAAAATAAAATAAGAGTAGCAAAAGTAGGTACAAATGATGCAATCTCGACCTAAACTCGGAAGTACGACACAAAAGACAACTTCCTCGCCTAGCTCGAGAAACCTGCAACTAAAAAGTGAAGGAAACGGGGGTCAGTCTACCCACTTGACTGAGTTAAGGGGCTAAACACATGCCACGAATAAATACATATATAGAGCAAAGCATAGAATCTAATGAGAGGCCTATCATGAACCGAGTCGGGGTTTTGCAATCCAAATCAATTTTCAAGAGAGATACATATAGATACACGAAAACCCCAACTCGTTTCACAATTACTATAACAAGGGAAAACATAAAACCCGACGAGAACGGGTGTCCTTCAACTTCATAGACTCGTAAAAGCATAATACATAAATTCAATCCTCCTCAACTTCGTGGTGATCGAG
>JBBMKE010000008.1:6492663-6503480 GCA_037834125.1 Lippia alba
TCACAATCTTGATATACAGCTCTAGCAAGCTGTATCCTCTGCTTCTGGCCGCCGCTAAGATTAATCCCACGTTCTCCGATCTCCGTCCGATCACCGTGTTCCATAATCTCCAGATCTTTCTCTAATGAACACATTTTTATCACATTCTTGTACCTTTCCCTATCCATTGGAGAACCAAACAGGATATTTTCTTGAATTGTTGCGTTTTGTATCCACGATGTTTGTGCTACATAAGCAGTCGTCCCACAAACTCGGACCTACAGAGACAACACACTATATGCATAAACTAAGTAAAGGGAGGAAAAAACACCGATAAGAAATAACAAAAGAAATAATTACAGTAGCATACGCGAGGTTTGGACTAATTACACAGACTTCCACTAAGGTTTGAGAAATTACAAAAACTTTCCCAACACTCTATTATAGTCATAAACTTTATGCCAATAGTGAACAGGAGGCATCAATCTCAAAATAAGGAATCCATGAAAGTTAAAGACATGACTTCACCAATGTAATGCAAATTCTTTGACATGGGTAGTTCTTGTAATTTCTCAAACCTCAGGGGAAGTTTACGTAACAAAATCAAACTTCAGGGTATGTCGGCGTAATTATCCCGATAACAATATTAGTTCATACCTTTCCTGAAACTTTACGAAGTTCACCTAGAACCGAAGCCAAAAGAGACGACTTTCCTGATCCAACTGTTCCAACAATGGCAGCAAGCTCTCCTTTCCTAACCTCAAAATCCACATTTTCAAGAACACATTCGTCTCCTTCATCGCCCCATGCAAAAGTCCCTTCTCTCACCTCAACAACAATCCCATCACCACATCCTTCACTCCTCTCCACACTTTTCTCGTCCAATTCATGGCTCAGAAGATACTTATCCAGCCTCTTCAAAGACACGATTGCCTGCGAAACCGATGTAAGCGTTTGTGGGAAGCTCTGAATCGGTTCTTGCAGAACCTTAAAAACCGATGTTGCTGTGAAAACCGTTCCAGCATCGAGAACTACTCCAGCAGAAGTTGCAACTGCAAAGGTGAGTGCAGATATCGCAACCGGTATGCTCCATAACAGAATCAAATTCCCAGAAATCATGTACATGAATTTACTAACCCAACCGAACTCTTTCCCCCTTGCAGATTGAATTCTCTTGGAAAAGTGTTCCTCCCAGGCTTGAAGTTTGATCACTCTCATGTTGTTCAGCATTTCCGTAGTTGCCTTTATTCTTCCATCCCAACACATCATCACATTGAACTGAATTGCTCTTGCGCGTGATCGTCAGAGTTAAGAACATTACTGCAACAACTGCAACCAAAGAGACTACTGTAGAGACTCCGATGTATATATACAGAAGCAATATAGCAATTCCAACTTGAAATGGCATCATCCATAACGTGTGCAGCTGATAAACTAAATCAGACAGCTGCTGACAATCGACGGCCATGTAATTCACTATTTGTCCCACGCCATGATCTTGTCTCGATGAGGATGTCAACCTGAGGCCCTTCTTGTAAAGGGCAGTGATCAAAGTCGAACGAATGAGCATACCGAGCTTTTGGGACAAGAAATTGAACTGATGGGAACTGAGGACTTCAATGGCTTTTGAAATTAATAATATCAGTATCAAACTAAAACCTTGATATAAATTCCTTTCATCAGCAGCTGTGAAGCTTATGAACTGTTGGATCAACATGGGCCCCACATACATGACAGCCAACCGGACCACAGCAAGAGAGCCGGTTAAAGCAAGATCCTTCCAGAAACATCTTAGCAGCAATGTTCTTACAGGATTCTTGGATTCCTCACTCCAATAACACTCGAAAAGTTCAGACATTTTTCGGGCACGATGATCCACTGGAAGAGATGGGACATCATCCATTTTTAATTGAGATTTGTACCCTTTCTTCAGCATCGGATTCATCCAATGCCACACCGCTCTAGACAACAACGACGCTGTAGCGTAGCCACTCAGATTATGACATGTGGATTCAGGGGATTCTTGCCCTGAATTCTCATCAACAGATAAATGAATCCCAGATGAACCTCTGATGGCAACGATAAACAGCAAAACATAAAACGGCAAGATTGCCAAGAAAACTATGTCATCCACTTTCATGTTTCCATCAAAAGTTTCACCACCAGAGACTAATCTTGTTACAGATGCAGCAGCAAATAAGCTTACAAGAACAAAGCTAACAGCCCAATAAATTCGAATGGGCAGCGGATGAGAGACGGCCCCGAATTTCTTCTCATGAGCAAGAAGAACCAGGAGTACCACATTAATCACTGCTTGAAACAACATGAACAAAATCTCGACTAAATTCCATTGAGATTTCGCCCCGGGGATCACAGCCAATATCCCCAGGACAGCATAGGCTAGAGCTAATAGAGCTGTCACAGCAAAAGAAAGGTTAAACCAGTAACTGGTTCTAAAACCATGGGTATGATCATCTCCACCTGCAAGAAGAGGTTTTTCGAGACCCGAATCCCGACCAACGACGAACCTCGAATACAACCTCTTGAGAGCTACCACAATTAGTGCAAGCAGGAAAACAAGGTTCACAGCAGAAAAGAGAAGTCTTTGTGGACATGGTGAAAGAAAAGTGAATTCAAGCCAGTTTAACAAAATCGAGGAGAAGTGTTCATCATGAAGAGATTGAGTAATGGAAGGCGAACATTTAAGGGATGTGAGCCATGATACTGCAGACATGATTTGCAGCTTGAATCCAGCCAAGAACCTCTGTTGCCTGATTACATAAACACAGAAGTTAATCAAGCACACATTTTAAGAACAATGAGGACGAGCTATTAAAGATCTCTCTCTGTGATCTCTCTCTGAATCTCTCTCCAAGTCACACCACATACTCACAAAGCAAGAAAATGAGATTATTGGGACTAGAAAATGGTCTATTTTTGGAGCATGCAATGGAGTTTACTATGAAAATTACACATATACGAATCCCAATTCTCTTGTCGTTCTCTTCTTGGCATACGGTCTCAGCCTGCTTAACAAAAGATTCCTCGTCGCTATTTTCCAAGATAGAGACAGACCTACACAATGGTCAAAACTCAAAAATCAACGTGGAAGAACTAAGAAGACTTGGAAATTGGAAGAGTATTGATAGATGATGTACGAACACTTTTAAAAATATTATTTTGTCTTTTTGTGTCGTGTAATGTCGGATTTCTCACACAAAAAATTAAAAAAAAAATACGTATCATCGTATTTGTATCGTGTCGTGTTCGCATGCCCGTGTACGTATCCATGTAGCATAGGTAATAATTGTCTTGCTGCTCCTCATTTGTGGCTATTGATTTGCTCTCAAATACCAAACAAGAATATAAGTAAGCGACAATTTGAGCTGTTTTCCGGCAGATTTAGCTATAACCAACTATTTTTCTTTAAATATATATTAATCGTGTGACAAGTACCCAAACTCTAGCAATACACACTGATTTAGTCCCCGATGGAAGGCTAATCTCATCAAGCAAAGACTTGTCAACTAACAAATTTTCGTGGGGTACTACACATAATAATGGGGAGAAAATGACCGTTCTTGGAAGCTTGCAGCTTGGGTATGAAATTGCAACATTGCTTAGAGTTAATTACAGTTTTCCATATAAAGTATTGTCTTTTTGTATTTTGTTATCTCAATTTTATAATGTTAATGGGGTTAAATTTATTTTGCACTCCAACATTTGGTACCAGTTACACTTTAGTAACCAACTTTTAAATTTTAAAAATTCAATGCCTAACCTTTCATTTATGTTCACTTTGGTGCCCAATTTCAAAATCCGGCGGAATCTTCCAGCGAAAGTCTGACACGTGACTCTCACATGCTTTTCTTAAGGGCATTTTCGTCATTTGCATTGTCATCGCGCTACCCCTTACTTGTTCGTTATTCATATTTAATTCCCAACCCTCTTCTATCATTGTCTTCATTGCAAAATTAGGATTTCAGCCATTGAAGAAACTTGCTACTGCGGAAGACCTCTTAGGATGAAAACCTTATGGACTAACTTCAATCCGGGAAGGAGATACGTGGCCTGTGACGGATTCCGGGTATTTCATTATCCATCCTTTGTTGTCTTGCACTTCTCCACTTCTTCTCTGTTAATTTTCTTCTCCATTTTCTTGGAATAATAATCTGGAGGTTGCAATCACTATGTTTGGACAGATCCCCCAATGTGTGAAAGATCTCGTCAGATTATCCTGGTTTGTTGAGGAAGATTAGCAAGTTAGAGTTTGATGCTGAATAAAGAGGCAACAAAGAGAAATAGTTGTGGTGTGTTTTGATAGGCTCATGGTGTTTATGTACTTATTCATTTGAATGTTGTTGTAGGAGTAGATATAACTTTGTGGTTCTTGAACTTCAATTTGTAATGCTCTCAATGTAACCTTATGTTTTAATGAAATGAACCTTCCTTGTTCTAATTACCTTTGTTTTATTGTGTACATTTAATTTATAACATGCATTGTCAACCTTAACAAATAAAACACAAACATACTGCTTCAATTTGAACAAATAACATAAAATTTGTATATATTAGACAATGAAGCTCCCAAAAAAGTGTCAAACGCACAAACATGCATTTTTAACCTTAGCAGGTTACAAAATCCACCCTTATGTATCCAAAACAACATTCAAAGCCACTAAATTAGCCATAAACTTGTACATTAATTATCTAAACCATACTCAGTAACTATACGATCAACTAGTTCATCCACAATATGAATTCTCCCCTATTTTGAGCTTGATTTGTTGGCACATTTGATGATGGAGGCTGTGAAGTACTTCCTTGTTCATTGTTCTTCTTCCTCTATGGTACCAACTTCTTTCTGGTTTTTTATCGGGATGCTTGCTTAGGTCCTGTGGTTGATTTCTGAGTTCCCAAATCATTATTCCGTGTTGTAAGAGTTGAAGCAAATTGCTCTAACTCATCTATTTTTATCTCAACATTCCCCCATGCGCATTTACTTTCTAAACAACATTCTCATCCCTATCATCTCTAATACCAACTCTATGTCTAATTGTCTCCCCATCCCCACCATGTCCATTAACATTATCTCTTGTATCTGCATTGTCTCTAATTATCTCCCCATCTCCAGCATACTTATCTATTCCTTCCACAACCTTCTTCTTCCATTTATCTATCCGCAGGTAGCCCTAAGTCCACTACATTTCATCACTTTCTTCCTCATTTTCTCACCTTCCCTAACAAAAATCATCCCACAATTTATACCATAGCTAGAGTCAATGCTAGACTCCACTTCATCAACCTTATGTTCAACAAAAATCCTCACAACCCTCTCTTCATCTAAGTAACTTCCTAGTCTCAATGCATCATTATCATATTGCATTAAAGACACTACTAAGCAGTCAATACTGCCACACATACTATAGAGAAATAAGGCACAACTGGTATCTATTTTAGCCTCTTTAGCCATGGTAGTAATCTCAAGCATGCTAATTTCATCCACATCACTGTAATCAAAGTGACTCAATGTTCCACCCACATAAATCCTACCACCCAAGTTACAAAATCGACCACCATGATCCATTCTTATAGTAAATTTTTTACTATTTTCGCCTGCAATCATCCACAACAAGGGACAAAAAAATCATGCAAAATCAGATAAAAATCTAAAAAACAGAACCACAAAATTAAAAAATAAGACACATGGAAAACATTAATGGACCACATGATGGAATAACGAGCGACAACAAAACACATGGACCACAAACAATCCCAAGAAGTATTCCAAAAAACTAACTTCAAAACCCTAGGTCCGCCATTTTCAAAAAACTATGAAATGAAATCAGTTTGAAATACTCACCATAGCAAGGCATGCTCTTTCCATAATGGATTTCATCTTCTTCACTGCGCTTTTCCCACCCAATTATCGCTTATTTGCATCAAAAGAGGAAGAAAAAGTTTGGGTCCTAATGTGCAAGGAATCTGACATTTGGTTTTCAAATGTGATGGTTAAAGGTTGCAAAAGATAATTAAAAGGACCAAACCCTTAAGAAACTCACATGTAAGGCTTTCACCAGAAGATTCCGCCGATTTTGAAATTGGGCACCAAAATGAACATAAATGAAAGGTTAGGCACTGAATCCTTAAAATTTAAAGGTTTGGTACTAAAGTGCAACTGACTCAAATGTTGGGGTGCAAAAAGAGTTTAACCCATGTTACTGATTGTTACGCGAAATATGCTAAGTATTACAATTTAACACTTGATGTATTTTTTCGGTCATTTTAATATTTTTCTTAAAAATAAAAGGTAATTTAACAATAATTTGCATCCAAAAAATAATTTTATAGAGATAAAATTAAAAAATATGCAAATTAAGATCAAATTCTACTATTTAAAGATTCATTCATTGGTGAAAAAAAGGTAATTTAGCAACACTTTCAGTTTTCATCCAAAAAATAAGTTTATAGAGATAAAATTAGGATAAATACAAATTAAGACCGAATCTATACTGTTGAACATCCATTATTTTGATTGATTAACAAAAAGTGTTGTGTTGGAACAATCATCGGAACGAGTCATTCCAAGTAGATCAAGAACACTCGTTGGAACAAATCATTCCAAGTCAAACACAGCTGAAATATGCTGCACAGGTTCCAAGGTGTTTAATATAATTAATCTTAAGCTTTAATTATCTCTTCAAATCCTTCATGCAGGACAATCCAACGACTATTTTGTAGAGCAGCATTCTCTCTCCCACTTGCATCTTAAATTTTGAATATTGGGTCTTGGGAGATATGCCAAAGAAATGAAGCAACAACTATATATTGTTCAAAAGCTACAAAAGGAAGATGATTCTCCAAAACAACTTGATTTTCCTTATTGCTTTCAAGTTGTTGTTTTTGTGTACACTATAGAGCGTTGTGTGTATGTTCGCCAGTAGGCAGAGCTTAAGCTAAGGTTATCCAGGAGCTCTGTTTGGGTAGAACCAGCTGTATGTGTTGGTTCCAAGGAGAGCTTGTTTTGTATTGTGTATTTTCTTTTATATCAATAAAGTTGCAGGTTCAAAATCCTAAGTTTACAACTTAGGTAGAGGATTAATCTCTTTGGTTTGTGTTTTCACAACCTTAGAGGCCAAACCTCTCTAAATAACTTTCTCTCTTGTTCTTACATGTATATATCTGGTTTGAGACTTTCTTGCTCAAAGTTGAGTTGTTCGATTGGATCATATTTGTACCTAAACTGATCTACTGAATCTGCTCTTGTTAGAACTTTTGTCTATATGATCCTTGAGTGAATGAAGCTTTGGTTAAATCTTGTGTTACATTGAACATCCATTCACTCATCAAGCTATAGTTGTTGTTGCTTGAAGAAATCACTCTAATTGGTATGAAGGTGGTACCTTTGATACTGACAAACTTGTGCTTAAAGATCTGTCAAGACCTTTGTCTTAGTTCATAGAAGAAGCTCGATTCAAGTTCAACGCAACTCTGATAATTGTGATTGAGCTCTTTAGCTCAATGTGTGATTGAGTATACATTGTGTGAAAAGTATAAAGGATCAATTCATCCCCCTCCCCCCTCTTGATCAACAAAAAGTTTTTGGGGATTTGAGATCCTGAGAATGTACATCCTCCAGCAGTTCATACTCAGAATTCTCCGAATAATTATAACTATCAACATACATAGTTTCGCAAAGAAAAGTCCAAATTTGAGACTGGGCCGATGCCGAGGCTTGCGAAACATACGTGCAAACGAAAGAAGGATCTGAAGTGACAGAAAGCCATTGCCCGGAGACAAGTTTAGCCCTGAACGCTTGCTTCACTGGCAGCCTAACAAGCACCTCCACTAAAAGCCACTCAGGCATATCAACACAAAGCATAACCCCAGACACAGATGTGGTTTTCTATTAGAATTATTTTTTAAATATAACATTGTCTTATGTAACTGTATTAAAATAATAGGGATAATTACAAGCTCCCCCGATGTATTGAGAAAATACGAATACCCTTTGAGTTTTGTAAAATTACGAACGCTCCTTTGAGATTTACATTCCCTCTCACAAATTGTCTAAACAGTTAATAATGACGTTAACTTTTACTTACGTCAACAATATTATTTGTAAAAATTTTAGTCATACCCTTGGGGTTATATTGCAATAATATTAAATGTGTAATGATATATTTGTAATGTTAGTTAAATTTATATTTTTAATTTAAAAATATATAATTTAATTAATATTTATATTTGAACTATAAATATATATCGAAATACAATTTCATGCTTATTTATACTAATGAAGTATAATAAGAAATTTCAGATTCTATCATATGTTTATGTCTTAGTTTTATGCATATTTTTCCTAAGTTAATTTAAATTTTATTCATTTAGAATAATAATTTTTTCAATGAAATAGAAAATCATAATAAACACATCAACATCCATCAATGTGTTAATTTTTTCTTTTTGGAAATTAATCAATGTATTAGTAAATTCACATAAATATCTATTAAAATTAGGAAAAATTACATACAGGTACCCTCAGGTTTGGCATAATTACATTCTACTCTCTATTCTTTCGATAATTACCATATAGTCTCTATACTTTGCATTCCGTTTGAGGTCCCTGACATCCGTTAGGGTTCCGTTAAAATTGAGATTAATTATTTTTCATTCTTGATTTAATTATTCCGTGTAGGGATAAACTCGCCCTAGACGCATCATACATGTAATAAACGCATAAACATATGAATTAAAGAATCGGGTATGTATTATATAAACATTGTGTCTATTTCATACAAACGATACGTACATACAGTGTTGACTACTACATACAGATGATACATACAATGTTGAGTGTTGACTACTACATACAGATGATATGTAGTTAACGTGGAAGTCCTCGTTGAACCAAAGAGCAATTGACTCTAGTGGATAAGGGTTTGAATTCACTTAACAACGTCTCCGATTCGAATTCTTTGTTGCACTAATTATTACACTTTGGCCCCTTTAGTAAGGAAACAAATAACATTTCATCAAGACCTTTATCAGTTTTAACTTTTAAGGTAATTGGAATACAAAGTCTGTACAATATTATGAATCATTAACAAGGAAAACGAGATCATGATGTTCAAAGTAATCAATGAAACATTAGACAAAAGACAGAATTACAACCGCAACTTAAACATGCCTTGTATTAATTCATGTTCTCATGTACCACACTTGAGCAGTATTCAGCGGCAACAAATTACATAAATCCCCCACATGAAGACTGTGGGGTACACTCCTGATCTTCTCATGGTATACACACCCTATATTTCTAAGGTATATAAATTAAGCTTACTAAGATTTACTACCAAGGAAAAATTTCATCCTGCCGTGATCGTGTCTATGCATCATAAGTTAATAGATGGAGGCCAAGGAGGAAAAACAAGCAAAAAGAATGGCCAATACCTAGGAGGAGTCAACATACCTCCAGCTAAATCAATGATGCGAGCTTCCAATTTTCTGGTCTTAAAGTTGTACGACACAATGATGTTTTGATATCGCAAGAAGACAATATCTGGATCAAACGGATGAAAATATATCGGTCTTGGAACCAAATATTTTCCCAAAAGAAGGTCGTCATATATGATGGCGGTCGAGCGGATCCTATGTTGCAGACACCAATCTCCAGTACTATAGTCGCTCAATATCCAAACGCTGAAACTAGAGAACCCATGTGGTGGATCTCCAGTTTCGCTGTCACACACTTGAAAATATCTCAGAGAACCTAAATGTGCATCACACAAATTCAACATTTGCTGATGACATGTTGGGTCTGGCAATGCGATGAAGCGCACAGAGTCTGGATTTTGGTAAGAATCATATGTCATTATCCCCCGCCCTTTAGTCAACCAGTGCAGAATTTCATTTAATTCTGTCGCGGGTCGCCCAGACCGCATGCCTTCAAATGCTGTGTCGGTATACACATCAAAACCCTTCCACTCTTTGGTTTCAGAAAGGAACACGTCGAATTTAATCACATTAGTTCTTCCCGTACGAAGTTCAACGCGTACTACTCTGTAAGAGGAGAGCACACCATTTTCAAAACGAGTGACAAGAGAAGACTCTTGCCTCTCGAAGTAACGAACGTAAGGAGGAAGCGAAATCCATTGTAGAGTTATAGGATTATATATGTTGTAAATCTGGCCTCGTCGCCCCATGGTATTATGAACATAAAGGACTAAGCCATTGCTCACTCCAACAATCATGCAATAATTCATCCTCTGATATGCAATATTCGGGCAGTGGAGCATTGACAAGCTTGGACATTTGAGATCATGAGAATGTGCATCCTCCACCAACTCGTAGCATGGCTTACCACAAAACTGCATATTCCAATAAACAAATGTCCAGTTCTGCATTCGGGGCGCAAAGAAGCTCGCGAATTATACATACGAACGAAAGACGGTTCTGTAATCATAGAAAGCCAGTGCTTGCAAACAAGTTTACACCTAAAAACTAGCTTCACAGGCAACCTAATCAGCACCTCGAATAAAAGCCAATCTGGGATATCAAAACAAAGCTCAGACCGAGACAAAGATGCGGTCTTCACAAATTTCAACCCTTTCCCGCTACATAATTGAGAACTGGATTCAACTTTATCCAATCCCATTCATGGTTCGCAGTCGCGGGAAACGGAGCGGGGGGCACCGTTCCAGTTCCAACGCGGTGTCGCGGAACGGTCGCGGCAATTCGTGGAACGGAGGGTATTTTTACGATAAATTTAATCGATTAATATATCAATACAAATAAAAATTCATCCAGTATCACATAACACCATAAATTATTTATGA
>JBBMKE010000008.1:6585875-6602562 GCA_037834125.1 Lippia alba
TAGCAAGAAATATACACATATATAGAAGCACCAAGATGAGAGGAATCCAAAAATGAACTTACCTTGAAGAGGGAAAGTAAGGAGATAAGGGTTCTTGAGCTTGGTGGGAGCAAAAATGGAGGTTTTGGAGTTTGGGGGGCTTTCTTATTCTTTCTTCTCTTGTTGCTGCATTTTTGGGAGCCAAAATGAGAGAGGGATGGCTGAAAGTTCGAGAGAAAATGGGGTAAAGAAAATTCAACAAAATAGGTTTTGGGTCTCACTAGGTTTATGTGTGTTTTAGGTACGAAATAGGCTCGTTCGGCGAAAATCGGGTAGTTGGTGGTCGAAACGAAGTCGAAAAGTTATGGGGTTAGGCTCATTGGATCCAAATCATCGATTTAAATCCAACGAAGGTGTCGGAACTCGAATCCGAGTTCTTGAGCTCAAGAAATGGATTTCGGAACCCAAGGTGTGCTAAAACGAGTTAGCTCCTTCAGATCCCTAAAAGCCCCTTCGACTTCGGACAGTCATAAAACACAACAAAGGAACCCAAAATATACAACGAGCACATAATCATGTTCATAACAGGTAAAACTCATGCTTAACAAATTATCACAAAAGTTGGAATTTAAATTAGCACGTAAAGGTCACGTACGAAAGCATATATGTTAAACGTTCGAAGAGGTCAGATAAAGTCAAGTAATTCACTTAAATCATATAATAAGCACTTAATTACATCATTAAATAAATTAAATGCACAATTAACACTCTCGTTAAAGCGTACCTGTACAGTCGGGCGAGCGGGATGTTACAAATAAAATCACACAATCAATGGACATTCATAATATTCATTATTTATAACAATTTTTATATTTTTGTGAAAATTTGATATTATTAATAATATCTTGTATATTTAGAATATATTTTATATAGCGGCCGGTAATTGTATTCATCAAATCCTACATAAAAGGAGGTTGAATCGGAATTTAATTAATTCAACGAGTATAATAAGAGGAGGAATGAGTTCTAATCCAAACTTAACTCATTCATTCAAAACAAATATAATAAGAGGTTGAAGTCTGAATTTAGTTCATTCAACCAGTAAAATAAAGTGGATGAGTTCTAGTTCGAACTTTGGCCCATTCACATTAGATTGTGTCTGAAATGAGTTCATTCAACCAATATAATAAAGAGGTTGGATTTGAATTTCGTTCATTCAACGAGTATAATAAGCAGGATGAGTTTTAGTCCAAACTTAAGGGGTGAGTATTTTACACTAAGTCATATTATTAGTGAAAGTTGGAGAAAAGAGTGACCAATCAAATGATGAGTATATATATAATTGGTTGAGTTGGACTAAGTTAGATTTGAACGAGCATTTTCTCCATGCAATTCAAATTAATTTTTTCTTTACAATTTTCCCTATACAACTCGAACTAACCTTTTTCTTTCTAGTGTTATTAAACATAAACGGATCATAAAGAAGATAAGCTTTAAAGCATTTTCTGTTTAGAGTTTGTAAACGTAAATAAGTTAAAAAGAAGAAAGCATTAAAGAAACAAAACATGTACTTGAGTGCTCTTGCAGCTTATTTCAATTTAAAATATGAAGCACTCCCAAAATATTAAAGATAAAATCTAGAAGCACAAATAACCTTTTCTCTACAAAAAAAGGATTTTGCAAGCACCCCGCAATTGATCAAAATTTAGGTCTCACACAAACACACAATATACCATATGTGTATTTATTTTTGCAGGCATCTCATTATCACACGTACTTTTGATGACCAACAAAAATTGATCCAATTGGTTCAAGGATCCTTTCCGCAGGACAATAATGTAAATTCGAATCCCGGAATGTGTGAAAAAAGAAACCTTTCATGAATCGGATGTCATTTATTGTCACAAGACTCACAATACTGCAAATACCAACCACCATCCAGTACAAGTTACAACATAAATTTTGATGACAGAAGGAGAACAACAATATTACAATTTTCTAACTTCAAACTCGTTAGGATTCTTGATAACAATGTCATGCATGTCCAGGATCGTAAACCTACTCAAATTCTTGGGAACGAAAATGAGATGAACCGTGGACCTCCTAAGGAACTGCAGGAGTTCATAATCCTCGCGGTACTTCTCCCACCCAAGCCCCAATAGAATCTTTTCGAGTACGGAGTATGATGTGATGACCTCACCCGTCGATGCATGTAGCAGCGCTCTCTTGTGCCGGTTCTCCACCCGACGGGCTGCACAGTCTCTGATCACCCAAACTCCGGGCATTGTGTGCCGGATATTTCCTTACAACTTAATTTGAAGGGATAGTTGTTGAGTTGGAAGTGGTGGTGGTGGTGAATATGGGAGAAAGATGCCATTGTGATATATAGTGGAAGGATATATGCGAGGTTCTTTCTTTGTGAATTAAAATAAAGAAGAGTTGCAAGCTTTTGATCAAAGATGATAAGCATTTGGTATGGTATATGCTATGCCTTCCAAATGAAATTGATTTTTTTTTTTTGTGGGTATCAAGAGCCTTCATTTTCAGCATCTTCTTGAGATGTATACTAATCTAATTCCATGTGATTGTAGCATTTCAAAAATTACTTTTGAAATCATGAATATATTCCAAGTAATGGTTCATATATAATTTCCTATTTCCTAATCAAGCACTTGGCAAAAGAATGCATTTGGAATGAAGAAGAATCCCACCATCCCATAATGTAGACATGTGTTGATTAATTAGCCCCTTTATCCCATAAATAAGTGATCCATGGCTCAACACACACACCCTACCTTGTGAAGCTTAATACACATTTTTCTGTGGAAAATTATGTCACCTAAATGAAAATTGATAAATGACAATATTTATAGTGATTTCACAAATATATAGAACAAATTATACATAAATATATTGACAAGTAAAAAGCTAATTTGGTTGATTGTCTTCACTTAGATCCCACATCAGAATACCAATGAACAACTGCAAATGAGAAAGAGTATAAATTATGCCATTTTAAACGTTTTAGAGCATACCTTTCTCGGCCTTTTGGCTAAGATCAAGTGTAGTATCTGTTCTTATCGGTTTAATATCTGATACGTGGGTCATTGGCCCACATGATATTAAATTTAGTTTTTGAGGGGGAAGGCCAATTAAGGTAGCTTGCTATTTAGGCCTTCGAGCGTCGCCCATGTGTTGCACTACTGCACGGGCCTGGCTCACCCAACCAATTCAAGTTAAATTTTAAGGGAGAATTACATCTTACCATCGTGCATTTAGGCCTAATTATATTCATGATTATCTAGTCTCTATAAATCTTATTTGGCCTGAAGTCTCTTAACGGAATTTGTAAAAGAACGCTTATGCCCCTGACCGTTGTATGAGTGTTACATTGAATATATGACCAAAATTACAAAATCATCCCTAAAGTTTACAAATATAACAAAACAATCCCTACAAATTATGAATTTAACAACAAATCATGGGTTTTCTTGGATGACATAACGGAACCGTAGGGACCACAAACGGTTCTCAAAGTTAAGGACTAAAATGTAATTTTTCAATAATGATGGACTGCATTGTAATTAGACATAAATGCAGGATAGTTAGATATAATTCTCCCAAAGTTTAATAACTGAGTTCCATTCATCGTGGTGCGGGTTTTCTTGTCGTAGAGCTGTGTCGGGCGATACTCGTTCCGGTCTTGTGGTAGAGTAAAATTTGTTCTTGTGATGACACCGAAAGGTCGTGTGGTAGAATAAAACTCGGCCTACTACGGAAAATTTCCTCATCTCGCACTCCATCTAGGGTTAGCTTACTGGGGAAACCCTTTTATAGCTCAAAAGCGAGGTTTGCACAGGCAGTTGAGCTAGTAGCCACAACTTTTCTTACCTAGGGCTTTCGGCTAGTTTGTGTAGGTGTCTTTGTAAGCAATGCCCGGAAACTCCTACAAAAGTGATTGAATACCATCCCGGGAACGACGTTTGGAGATTGTCTATTATAAGTATACAACAACACACCTTACAATATACGAAAGATAATATCCCCATCATCGGGAAAAGGAAAGACATTGTAAGACAACTTGCTTTCCCATCTATACGAGACAATATCTGAAATTTGAACACTCGAGACAATATCCGATGTTCGAGAGAAGGCTAGACACTTCAAGACAACGTGCCTTACCCGCCTACACGAGGCAGTATTTGATATTTGCAAAGAGGTGTCGGACACTATACGACAGCATGCCTGCACTAAGCACAAGATGATGTAGTATGTTTGGTATTTGGAAAGAGGTGTCGTACGCTACACAATACAGATGAAATATCTATCCGACACTACATAACATAACAAAATAATATATTAGAAGTGTCTGTAAGCACACAACATAATGTTTTATTTATTTATTTAAGAGAACACGACATGCTTCACAGCTACACAAACCTTCACGGACTCAAACCCTCGGTTTTATTTTCACTATATTACAAATAACCCCCTCCTGTCCCACCCCAACCATCTATAGATCACAAACAAACACCACTCTCAACATACTATCTTAATCCAAATGACATAACAATATTATTTTGCATCTACAGCTCGAAACGCGTCGCGATTCTTGATGATGATGTCGTACATGTGAACACTACTAAACCTGCTGAAATCCGCGGGGAGAGAAATAAGATCAAGCGAGCCCCTCTTATGGAACTGGAAGAGCTCAGGGTCCTCGTAGTACCTCTCCCACCCAAGCTCCCGCATCTTACTTTCGAGGTCGGAGTATGATTTGATAACCTGACCTGACGGTGTATGGAGCAGCACTTTTTTGCTCCGGTTCTTGTCATGGTGAGCCGCAGCACCATTCTCAACTAGCCGGACGATGCCGTTTTTGAACACCCAAACACCGGACATTGTGTGTCCGAAAGTTTGTTACAGCTCTGTAGTGATAGTTATTGAGTCGAAAGTGGTGGTGGTGAATATAGGAGAGTAATTTCATATATGGTGGATGGATATATGCTAGGTTCTTTCTTTGTGTATTAAAAAATTAATAAAGAAGAGTTGCTTTTGATCAAGATTAAAAGCATGTCGCACGTTATATGCTATGCCTTCCATATCAAATTGTTTTTTCCCCATATCAAGAACCTTCACTTATAACATCTTCTTGAGATATATACCAATTTAATTCCATGCATGCAAATGTAGCATTTTAAAAACTTTTGAAATGAATATATTCCCATACATGAATCATATATATATATATATATATATATAATTTCCTAATGAAGCACTTAGCCAAAAGAATGCATTTTGAATGAAGAAGAATCCCATGTGTTTATTAGCCCCTTTATCCCATGTGTCAATGGCTCAAAATGAAAATTGATAAATTACAATATGTATATTGATTTCACAAAATAAATGAAGGAATATATATATAGAGACAAGTAAAAACCTAATTTTGGTTGATTGTCTTTTAATTAATAATTAAGATCCCACATCAGAATACCAATGAACTGCTGCTAACGAAATCAAGTATAAATTAGGCCAGTTTAAAAGTATCAAAGCATACCTTTCTCGGCCTTTTGGCTAAGATCAAGCATAGTATCTGCTGTTCTTATTAGTTTAATATCAACGATATTAAATTATTTTTTAGGAGGAATGGCCCATTAAGGTAGCTTGCTACCTGGGCCTTGAGCGTCCCCCATGCGTTGTACTACTGCATGGGCCTGGCTCACCCCACCAATTCTAGGTAAATTTACTTTCAGGCCCAAGTGAATTTTGCCAATGATTATTAAAAGAGAACAATGGCAATTAGCATTTGATGATCCGTAGGCTTACGGCCGGAGCCCTTTTTCTATTATTTCTTTGTCATATCTTTAATAGTAGGTTGGCTACCCTTACAAGTTACGATCAAAATGAAAATTGAACGTTTCCTAGTTCAAAAACGTCGAATGATATTTATATATAGGGGGTTCTTGATAATAAACGTCGAATGACATATCTCCTAGTTCAAAAACGTCGAATGGTATTTATATATAGGGGGTTCTCGATAACCTCACGACAGCTTTTGCCATTTTTTTCCTTAAAAGAAAAAAAAGAAATTGTTGGCATTTTATGGGAAACATTCAGTATCTTTCAGTTTCTTTCTTATAATGTTTTAGAAGTTTTATGAGCTTTATGAGATATTGTTAAATGTGAGGAATTTTTGGTTTTCACTTTGGACTGTGATAGCAAAAAACAAACGAGGTATCCATTTTAGAATATTAAATTATGAAAATTAAAGTCTTTACGATTGTAAACTTATCAATTTTCAAAAATTTTAAAGAGAAAACTAAATTTTGTTGTTTGTCGCATCAATGAAACATGCCTAATTACCATGAAATAGACAATTCAAACCGATCCTTTGTACAATAAAAGCTCACTTCACAAGTGCAGAATCGCAGAAAGTACAATATTACAGCCTTCTATCTTGCACGAACCCTTCCTAGAATAATATTTACCAAAAGAAAAACCTACCCTTCCTAGATTCGACTCATTTCACTCTCAACAAACAAAAGAGGGGAAAAAAAAGAAAACCGAACAGCTATCTAACACAAACTTAGGAGCGTCAGGGAGGTACAAGTACCTACTTGACGATACCTTTGGATCAATTAAGAAAAATAACAAACGTAATTCATAACACATCATCCAAATCAATAACAAGAATGAATTGACCGAATAATTCAGTGCGTATCCCTAACTTCAAACTCGATGCGGTTCTTGACAATGATGTCGTACATGTGCATGGACTTGAACTTGTTGAAATCCTTAGGGAGGGAGACAAGATGAACCGTGGACTTCTTGTGGAACTGCAAGAGCTTGGGATCGTCGTAGTACCTCTTCCAACCGAGCAACGATAACTTTCTCTCGAGGACGGAATATGAAGTGATCACCTCATTCGAGGGTACATGGACTAACATTTTCTTTCTGCGACACTCTCCTATATTCTCCACAAGGCGAACTACGTTGTTTTTGAACACCCAAACATCGGACATTATGTGTTTTAGAGCTTATTATATATAGTTGTGAATATAGCTCAATTGTACTCAAAATTGGAGAGTTTTGAGTAATCGAGAAGAGGGTGTTCGTAATTTCTCAAATTTCAAAGAGGAATTCGTATTTTCGCCATAATTCAAAATTGTTTGTAATTATTCCTATTTTATATACAAAATTTATTAATTATGTTTTCCTGCTATGAGACCGGAACCTCGCATCAACTTTCCTCAAACCCACAATTTCTTAATATTGTATCAGTGATCAATCTATTATTCCCAATTTGTAAGACTAATTAACTAATACAAGTTGCCAATGATTATCTTATTAACACAGAGTAATTTCGAATTAATTACTCCAAATAGAGTTTATTAATCATTAAATTTATCAAATTAGCAAATTATTGGGCATTATGTAGGAAATATGTACAGGAAAAAGAGAAGTTTACTTGCTGTATTTATTTATTGAGCTTTTTGCACGGATACCCCTGTGTTATGCCTAATTAGTACTCTGACCCTGCGATTTGAAAATTTTCAAAGAAAACCTATGATTATATAAATTAGCACTGAAAACTCTGTGATTGTATTAAAGTTAGCACTCAAAACCCTACAACCACGGATGTAAGGTTTGAAATGCTAAATGAGTGTTAATTTATTACAATCACAGAGTTCTTTTCAAATCACAGGGTTCTGAGTGCTAATTAGATATATCACAAGTTTTTGGTGAAATTAACTCTTTATTTATTTGTTTGTTGCCAAGTCAGACTTCTTGGTGGAGTCTTCATAGCCGGCCAGCTTTATTGATTAAAAATTAGATGGTTTTTTGGTCAAAATTACAATATTGATGTGTTCTAGTGCACTTAACTCATAAGAAGATCATACACGGCAACATTTTTCTCTCTGTTGAAGAAGATCAGCATCAGAGCTATGGCTTACTATGCTGCTCTTGTTTCAGCTGTTGAGTTACTCAAGGAGATGAGCCAGCTTTCTGAACATTAATATCCAGAGTCTTTTTTGGCAAAACAACAAATTACATCTCTTTATGAATCGTTGAGGCATTTGCAAGAATTACTGGAAGATTATTCACCAAACAATGATGAAGAAGCTGCTGGTTTTCTGGATAGAATCAGGGATGCACTTGTCTTGCTCAACATCTTATTGAGTGTCGAATTCCTGATGCACGAGAAATCTTTGAGTTTTATCTTCGAAATGCAGATTACAGCAATACTCAATTAACGTCTTATATTCCAGCTGCTGTTCAGGAAGTAAAGTGGATCGTCCAATTACAGATCGCTGGAAAGATTCATCAACCGAGTTGCTTGGAGGAAATTATTCATATAGCCTTTCTGTACTTTGTCCCAGCTTGCCACAACTCAAAGTATGCCAACGAAGAAGTTGTTTATGTTGATAAAGAAGATTGGGGTTGAAGTCTTGATTTTATTAATCATTCTTTGTTACAGAGTTACAGTCCCATACAAGTATTAATAGGGGACTAAACATAATTACAGCCCTGATTACATCAACTAAGTAAGGAAATAAATCAATTAATATAATTCCCATAATTACAAAAGATAGTGTCGACAGTTTACACTTTGAGAGTGGGATATGAAGACTTGTGGAGGTTGACGACGCAACTTGAATCCGTAACCCACAAGGGATATAAAACCTTGGTGCAGTTGCTTGAAGTAGTTCGTTCTATTACAATGGGAAATGAATGTCTGGATGCACTGAAGTTGAAGGAAGAACTTGATCCCTTTGCAGTAAACCAATATCATTACTTGATGAAGTTGAAGGAAGAACTTGATCCTATTGTAATAAATCAATATCATGACTTGATGAAATTGAAGGAAGAACTTGATGCCATTGTAGAAAAGGGACATCATGACTTGAACAGGGCAAAGAAAGTAGTTGATTCCATTTTGGAAAGGGGAAATCAGAACTTGGAGAGGGTGAAGGAGGCTGTTGATTCCAATGTGGTATAGGGATATCTCATGGAGAAAGTGAATGAAGTACTTGATTCAATTGTGGGAAGGGGATATCGAAACTTGGAATGGGTGAAGGAAGAAGTTGATTCCATTGCGGGACGGGGATATCGAGAGGGGATGAAGGAAGAAGTCGATTCCATTGTGATAAAGGGATATCAAGACTTGGTGAAGTTGAAGGAAGAAATTGATTCCATTGTGGAAAAGGGATATGTAGTTCTATACGGGAAGGTGAAGGAAGAAGTTGAATCCATCGTGGGAAGGGGACTCCAAGACTTGGAGATGATGAAGGAAGAAGTTAATTCCATTGCAGAAAAGGGATATAAAGTTCTATTTGAGAAGGTGAAGGAAGGAGTTGATTACATTGTGAAGGATCTGAAGAGGATGAAGGAAAAAAGCCACACATCTCATCAAGATGATTTGCAGGCTGGTGCGGGAGGAGTATCAACAAAAGCACCAAGTAATGGAACTACCATGATCGGATTTGAGCAGCACCTAACCACGTTAAAAGCCCAGCTCTTTGGAGATTCATCCAGACGTGAGGTCATTTCAGTAGTCGGGATGGGAGGTATTGGCAAAACTACATTGGCTAGAAATATTTTTGATGATAAACTTATCAATAATCATTTCGATTTCTGTGTTTGGGTCACAGTATCTCAAAGTTATCATTTGCCAAACATTCTTCAAGCTATTGTAAATTCACTAAATATAAGCAATGGAGATAGGGAGGGGTCATTGAAAGAACGTAAATGTGACACCCGGTTCTCCGGTCAACTGAGCTAGCGCCACGTGTTGATTGTTTTATGTGTTTTAATTATTTAATTTACTTTTATTTGTTGTTTAACGTGTTGTAATTGCTTTAATTTTATGACTTCGTGCATTGCGCAGCCCCATTTTCAACTCTTTAAGAGTTTAGAGGCCTATTTGTAATTTTTTTTAGGGGTCTTTTGGTCATTTTTCGTTCGAACGAGAGTTCGACCAATTTGACCCCTCCAACGCGTTTGAGGCAACAAAATGAGTTCGTAGACTCTAAGTTTGCCCAATTCTGACTTCGTTTGCTCGTTCTGCGACCATTTTACTCGTTCAAATTCGGATTAAATATCCGAAATCTCCCTTCGACCAATCAGAGCTTGCCAAAGTGTTTCCCTCTCCTTCCCTCAGCTCTCTCTCTTTACGCAAACACACTCACCCGCATGCACCACACACACCTAAGTGTGTTTTTGCACACACGTGTTCAAACTCGGCCTTTTCTCGACGGTTTCCGACAAACGAATAGTCGATTTGGACCAGCTCGACGATGCAGTCACAATGATGTTGGAATCGGGACTTGAAACCCAGTGGTGGCGGCACTACGGCAAGTTGGGGCAGCGGCGATGGAGCCTTGACTTTCATCGGCGAAATGCGGCGATTCCAGTGATGATCTTGGGCAACGACTGTTCAGGTTTGGAGGGACTTTGAGTGGCACAACGTTTCCCGACAGGTGCGTGACCGACAGATCATCGGCAGCGCCTCACACGCCGCCTGAAAATCGCTATGGGCGGCGGGGCTACTGTAGCTCGAAGAAAGTCGCCGCTCCGGCGACCTATTCCGATAAACTTCAACGGTTCCTTATGTTTTCGACCCTCCTGAGTCTATTTCCAGCCTCAAATCGGAGTGAATCACGGTGGTTATGGTGGTTCCGCTGGGTCATAGGTGGCGCGACTTTGGTGGCGGATTTGGAGCTTTTCCTGCAGTCTTTTGGCCAAGGTTTCTTCACGGAAGTTGTTCATCTCGTTAAGACCGAGCTTTCCGTGATGGTGGCGTGATGGTCAAACGCCGCCACCTCCGACGACTTTTTCCGATCAATTTTTGGGGCTCTCAAAGTATTCGATTCGAGCTTTACAATGGTACATTCGGATTTCATTTTCGTTGAGCGGATTGAATTTAATTTTGATTCTTGGCTCTGGAGTTTCGTATTCATTTTTCTTCAATTAAATCCAGTGGGTCGATTATTTTCAGAATTGGATTGAGGGTTTTGTTGGATTTGTTGAGACGCTCGTGTGGCGATTTTTGGGGAATTTTCCGGCCACCAGAGGTGGTATTTTGGTGACTGTCAACCGTGTTCTGGCGACCTCCGGCGTCAGCATTTCGACGTTTCTTCGTTCAGCGGGTTCCTTTCCTTGTGGTGAGTCCAACGCCACTTTTCGTTCGCCGTTTGGACGTTTGGTTTATTTTCTATGAATTTAATTGTGTAATTGAGAGTTATTTGATTTAATCGTTATAATTGTGATTAATTAGTTTGTTGTTGGATTTGTCGATGTAATTGTACCCGATGTATATAAGATCTTGTGTTTAACGAAATGTGAATTGTATTGATGATTCGAATCGTAATTGAACTCCGTCTTGTCGATTCTATTAATTGTTTATCGTTTTAATTGTAAAAGTTTGATCTTGTACGTGCGATGAATGAAATTATAAATTGTATGATGCCTAGAAACTTGTTATGATATATGAAGATGTAATTCTTGATTTATTGGATTTAATTGTCTCGTTTAAGCCACTTCATGCATATGATAATTGCTCTTAAAGGGTGTTGGTATAATTTAAGGAATAAATTTGATAATGCAACTTATATAATAAATTTGAACGAATTGTTAAGTATGGCAATTGTTGAGAAAAGTTGTAAGTTTCACAAATGTGTAACTTTGAATAAATTGACATAAACCTCTTGGGCAATATTTGGATTGAAATTAATCTTATATGATTTTATTACCGACTTTCACATTCAAGAATGATATAATCGTATTTATATGAATTGGGTGGACGATGAATGGATTAATTTGAAATAATGTGATTTGTATTTTCTTTCTATCTCTCCTGATTGCATTATACGCATGTTAAATATGAGTTTTTCATTTCGTATTCTTTTGTATGCCTTTCGTATGCGTGAAAAGATTGGTATGCTATTTTAATTGGATTATTTGACATTAATTGCATCTCATTTCAAGAATATGATTTGTTGGTGAACCTTATTTGATTATTTGCATCTCTTACATGTTTAAGCATAAGTCGTGCGTCTATGTGGTTCATTTGGAGTCTTAAGCTTCGTGTTTTGTCCTCAATTTGCTCAGGTGCACTCGGGGTGGTGTTTCGAGGTTCGTTGTGATTCTGGGGTGAATCATTCGTTCGGTCTTTGGCTTCGTCGGTGTAAGGCGAGGTTAGGTTATAGTTAAACCCTATGTTTTGTGCTCGTATGATATGTATGCGGACTATAGCCTCCTTTGTGTGTATGCTTTGATTTGATTTGATATGATTCGTTGGTATCGCTCAACTACGCTTCAAATCGTGTGCCTCTTATGAGCCGGGAGATACGTGCTTTGGGATTTGATAAGGATTTGACACGAAGAGGTATACAAAGCGTAGTTATAGCAAGGTTAAGGTATGTATCTATATGATTTGCTTTGTTTCTGATTCTGAATCATAGCGGGTTAGGTATTTGATGCAGTTTAGTACGGGAGCCACCTCTTGATATCTTCGGGTGCAAAGTGCTACATACCAAATGCGCCTATGTAAATTTTATGGTATGATTTGATTTGGGGCTCAGGAGGTGTAGGTAAGGGAGACCCGGGGAGACCATCGGGGTCGCCGGCTATGACCTCTGTGCATACTTCCATCTGTATATGTAAAGGAATAACCCGGAGTCTACCAAGAGGTTTGGTTGGACAATAGAAACCTGAGGGTTTGAGTGTGCGCGCTCCCCTCGTCTGATTTGGATGGTTTGGGTCGCGCAACCCTTCCATCACCGGAGAAGGAGATATGATATGTTTTGTATGATTCATATAATTTGTATGTTTGTTTCTGAGGAGCCCAGGATGAGATTTGTCTACTCGTACCCTCCGAGTTCTGCATGTATGATTTGTTAAAGGTTATGAAATGGGGATAGATTTCTAAAGTAAGATAAAATAGGAATCTTTTGAATACGTACGTCTGAATCTAATTTGAATCCAATTTGAATTAATATGATTTGGTAAGATTTGATTTTGAATCCGTTAAGCTTTAATTTGTTTTGTTTTGAATCGAATCCATATATATACATATCACGGACAAATCTTTGGTATGCAAAAACTATCGCCGAGTTCATGAACCATCCATGTGCTTGAAATGTGTTTTGCTCGTATATATGTGTAGCGTGTGTGGGTAGTCCCTCACTCAGTCGAGTTGTAAGACTGACCCCTCTCCCTTCCCAACTTTTAGTGTGTAGGTTTCTCGTGGGTTTGAAGCTAGGCAGAGTCGAGTCGGTCGGTCTGAGTTAGAGAGTCTCTGCATTTGCATTTATTTTATTTTGAATTTGATTTGTAAGATATGTATTGGATTCTTATGTATTTGAATACATTTGCATTTGTTATTCGAATTGCCCTTGCTGGGCTTGTGTTTGTCTTTAAAAGAGGCCTGAGGAGCCTAAGTTTGCTTGTGGATCGAGTGTTTAATTTCTGCAGGCCCGTCGCCAATGCATGTGATAGATTTTAGTCTTCCACTATGATTGGTTTTTATTTGATAGGGTCTACGTTCCGCCTAGCTTAGGGGGTTCTTCTACTTGTCTCCCGTTTTCTACGGTTTGATCCGGGTACGGATTCACCATTTCGTTACTCGGGTCGGGCCTTAGTACCGGGGATGTGGTGCCTCACGTTCGGGGTGCTACAGTAAACATAAATGTTTGTTTGGAAAGAGGTATGTCATCATAATGGATGATGTGTGGGCTACAAAAATCTGGGATGATGTAAAGTGGATATTTCCAAATGACTACAAAAGCAAAAGTCGGATAATGATAACCCCTAGGCAGTTAGATGTGGCTTCTCTTGGTAATGAATCCGACCTCATTAATCAGATTCCGTTTCTTGGATACGACCAAAGTTGGGACCTATTTTGTGAGAAGGTGTTTTGCCCTCTTGAATTAGAGGATATTGGAAGGTCAATTGTGAAAAGTTGTCGAGGACTTCCACTTGTCATTGTTGTGGTTGCAGGACTCCTCTCCAAGACCAGTAAGACGAGGGACCATTGGGGAGATATTGCGAGACGAGTAAGTTCAACTGCTGCTGAAAATGATGAACATTTCTTAAATATACTATTATTGAGTTACAATCACTTGTCTCATCATCAAAAACCGTACTTTCTGTATATGGGGGGGTTTCCTAGAAGATTATGAAGTTCGCATATCCTTGCTCGTCAAGTTATGGATTGCAGAGGGGTTTCTAAAACCAGTTGCATCGAAATGCTTAGAGGAAGCAGCTGAGGCGTACTTGGAGGAACTCGTGAAAAGAAACCTTGTTTTGGTTACTAGACGGAGGTCAAATGGAAAATTCAAATTTTGCACTATGCATGATGTTTTGAGAGACTTGTGTTCAGAAAGAGCTCGTCATGAACATTTTCTTCTTCTACCACATAAACATATTGGCGCAGGTCATACACATCATTTCTTTATTCACCCAAATTCCTCATCTGATATAGATATGCAAAAAAGTGACGTTTGTTCTATTGTCTCCTTTCGCTATACAAGACATCGTCTTATATAACATCCGTCCAACTTTAAGCCTCTGAGAGTATTCGATGCACCATGCATACGAGATGTAGCACCATACGGACAAGATGCACCGTATATACCTTTTGACTTCCTTCATGCTGGAGTGTTTGAATTGATAAATTTAAGATTCCATGCACTCAGATATCTCACACTAGTCATTCCTTCATCAATACTCCAACTCCAGCATCTGCAAACTTTAATTGCTCGTGACAAGCTAGGGGTGTCCAGGCGAGTCTCATTACCTGCTGAAATCGAAAATGCCACGACTGACATTAAGAAACTGAAGCTCGAGTACTATCCTCGTGAAAATGCTTGGACAGAGTTTGGCCTCAGAAATCTCGTCCATCTGCACCAACTCGAGACACTTGCCATTGCAATTGTTCTTCACAGAGCAAATGTAATACCCTTTCCTGAGAGCTTTGCCTTTCCATCAAATATGAGAAAGTTGACTATAGGGGGTTGTAAACTTCCTTGGGAAAACAAGTGCTCAAACTAGGATAGGATGCCTTTGTGGGAGAAGAGTGGGAGTCCAAAGAAGGAGAATTCTCCATGCTGAAGTTCCTGGAATTGTCCGATTTATCTGATTTCAAGTACTGGCTAACAGAAAGTACTCACTTCCCTTACCTCGAGAACCTTGTAGTCAAAGGCTGAAATGATTTACGTGGGATCCCTTCTGAAGCTGGAGAGTTTCCAAATCTCAAATTGATTGAGATGTACTCCGACAATCCATGGGTGTTAGAATTAGCACAACAAATTCAGGAAGAACAGTTGAGTGTAGGCAATGAGACACTTCAAGTTAGTGTCTTCTTAGCGTATGTATGATTCAGGTGATTGCACTTAATTCTCATGCTTTTTATTTGCTTAGACGTAAGCTATCAATAGGATGAATTCGAACAAATTAACCCTGTTTTACTACTTTTAGATGGTCTGGTGCTAATTACAACTAACCCCAAAGTTAGTTATAATTTGTCTTCTACAATTAGATATAATTACACAGATTACTTTTCTGAAAAAATTTAATTACAATTGACCGTCAAAAAATTAGAGTTCAATTAATTTTGACCGAGCTTCCTGTCATAAAGAGTTCTGATATTTTGGGATTAAAAATAAAAGAAGGAATTTTTTATTTTGCCCCTCGTTTAATTAAGTTTATTCAAATTATATAATTTTAGAATAAAGAATTCTGACTTTTGGTTTTCCCGTTTCACTTGCACCAGAATGAGAGGGAGAGTATGGGAGGCAAGACAAACCCCGTAAATCCATAGGTGTAGTGATTTCTCGTGTGAAAGCCTTCCCATTACATGATTTGTTCGTTCATTGGCATACCTGCAAGCTTCGAAGACATATGCATCCATGAAGGGTAATTTATCTTGGCATATTTTGAAAATCTGTATCGCCGTATCCATGTCGTGTCGTGTCGTATCCGTATCGCCGTGTCCGTATCCGTACAACATAGGAGCTACTCTAGTGATGGTGATGTAGTGATTACTAAAAATATTGATGCTAGGTTTCTGTTACTGAAATGTGGTTGCTGTATCCGGATTTTTTGTTGTTGCTGCATTAGATCTTATTATGCTACTAATGTTGATTCTAAAATAGTGCAATAATTGTCGCCCTTTTTTTTAAACTAATATTGCTCCCGAAAGGTTGCTGCATTGTGCTAATGTTGCAATAATGTGCATGTTTTACAGTAAATAATGCAATTGATCCTTTTGAAATGAATATATTCAAAGTAATGCTTCATATATAATTTCCTAATCAAGGACTTGCCAAAGAAATGCATCTTGAATGATCGAACAAGAATTCCACCATCCCATAATTTTGTGTGCTGTTGAGCCCCCTTATAATCCTTTAGATTTCTTGTTTTACATATGTGTTTCACCTTTTATTTTATTTACATATATGTGTTAAGTGTATTTATAGGCAGTCGAAATTAAAAGTAAAATATTTTAATTTCTTTTTTTATATCACAATTATCTCTCTTTCTTATTGTCCTTGTTTATTAATTCATTTTAGAAAATAAACTACAAATTTAAAATAGAAAATCCAAATCTTCTAAAGCTTTATGCACATTTTCTGAGGAAATTTCTGTCACCCGAATAAGAAGCGATAAATTACAACAAATTAATTTCAATGGATAAATAATATAT
>JBBMKE010000008.1:6661881-6681090 GCA_037834125.1 Lippia alba
TCCCACCTTACTCGAAAACCCCATCAAGAAAATCTCATTCTTGTTTCCCCATCTTACTCTATTCACTCAATTACCGACGTAAAAGAAGAAGCTGTTTCGAGAAGGCTGGAATTCCCAGATCTCTTGATTGATGTAGTGGTTTCTTGTGATGGTTTGGTTTTGATTGTAGATAGACAGGATAGGAAGTTTTTGTTGAACCCGGTTACTCTGCAGCTGGTGAAAATACCGAATTCTCCATTATCGGTCTTAGGCGTTCATGGACTTGGGTATGATAGAACTGTTGATGATTATAAAATTGTCACGGCTTCGTGTTATGAACGTGATAATGCTACTGGTATATTTGTCGATGTGTATTCTGTTAAAAGGGGTGTTTGGAAACGCGGGGATGTTTCTTATCATCCTGCTATTACTGATCTTGAACCTGGCTCTGGGGCTTATGTGAATGGAGCTATTCATTGGCTGGCTAGCCGTAGAGAATCGGGCTATACCATTACAATAGCTGCTTTCAATTTTGCAGACGAGGTGTTTGATGAAATTCCTGCTCCAAGTGATGTTGATAGGGGGGATTTCTGTTTAACAAACTTGTGGCTCTTCGGGGGTGTCTCTGTATCATGGATATGCTAAGCAATGATGTTTGGATCATGAAGGATTATTGTGTGAGAGAATCTTGGACCAAATTCAGGATTAGTGACGACTATGCGTGGATTTTAGCTAAGCCCTTGTGTTTTCTTGGCAATGATGAAATTGTGTTTGCGATACACGGGACAAATTTGGTCACAGAAAAGGAAACTTTGGTGGTTTACAATGTCAATAACGGTAGTTTGAGGGACATGGTTGTTGATGGAGTTTTGGCTAGTTTTATAGATGGATGTACCTTTGTTGAGAGCCTCGTTTCGCCTTTACAGCAAAATAAGGTATCGGATGAAGGTTTAGTAACTTTTCAAACCTAACAGGAACTTTTTATAATTATTTGAAACCTAAGGGGGTGTCAATGTAACTATCCCTAGAGATTTTGAGTGAGTTGGATCTTTCAGATTTTGAACTTCTTTTGTGGTTTCTGACTGAAATTGAACTTTTTCCATCAGTGGTTAAAGTTCCATCAACATAGACTTTGTATAAGTTGTGTTATGTATTGGTTTCAGGTTGTCTATATGTTCTTTGCAATGTTATGTATTTGTATGCAGTTTTATGAGATGAACTTAGACAATCAAATTGTGTGTGTATTGGAAGAAATGAAGATGTATTGCAAATAACCTACTATAACTGACGTCGGATGTCTATTTTTATACGTTGAGCACGAACTTATTTTTATTTTTCAGAAGTTTTTAGTATGCTTTCAGATGAGCAAGTACCAAATGTAGGACAGTCTTGTGCTTGTAGAGAGGGGTTTGGATGTTTACAGTTGAAGAGAAGGACGTTATGGGGCCGTATAAGATGCATGTACCTATGTTCACAATCTTGTCTCGCCCTACTGCATTTGATGGCACAGGATAAGGCCTATTCTATCTAGGGAAATTCTTATGTACTGCATTGGTACTGTCAATAAGTCAAGTTTGCATCGGAGCTTTGAATAACAAGTAATTCTAGTTCGAACCTAGTTTGAGTTTGAGATGAGTTTCGCACTGACAATCTTGATGACATGCTAAAGGAGAAATAAGTTGATGGTCTTTCCGTCAAATTGGTCTTATTCTACGACAATTGTAGACTTGTAGTCTCTCTTGGATGGAAATGAAAGGGATCACTACCTCCTCTTGCTTTTCCTTTTACACAAAATTTAGAGTTGAAAGGGAATATTACATTTTTAGTCATCCAATTATACAACTTATTCGTTTTTCGTCCCTCACTTTCAATTTTTAACAAGAACAGTCACTAAACCATCACATTTTTTTCAAAATCGATCGTTCAGTTAGTTTGAGCATTAAAACAAAAGGAACCCTAATTTCAATTGTATTTTGGCGTTGTTTGGCGCTACTTCTTGTTCTAACTGACTAAGAGTTGAGGCTCTCAATTTCAAGCGATTCCACCTCTTTGGAGTTCACAAATGCCAAATTTTCCAGTTGAGTGATGTGATGAAGTTATGGAGCCTCATCCCAAAGGTCCTTGTGTTGCCTTGAATCAAATCGCTCAATCAAAAATTTTGGCCTTTATACACCGTTAACGTAAGGACCGCCCCGAAACTTTCCTTTATACACCACCCCGTACCCTTCTTCACCCTGTCTCTCGTTGAAATTGTTTGTCAAGATCTCATCTCAGAGTAAGTGTACTTTATCGAGGTGAGTTTATTCTAGCCTTGTAGAAACTCGTCAATTATTCCATCAACTAATAATTGACGCTTTCTCCATTTCTTCACCACCAGGGCAACCAGGAAAAGGAATCCAATGAGAAATCTGAAAGCTAAGACCCCAGCTAAATCATAAACAAGTTGTAAGTAACTCAAAAGCAGAATCATCTAAGAGGAACAAGCACGCAGTATCAGAGAAGCAATTTACACAGTTTATAAGTCTTACCAAGAGCCATTGCACCATAATACCCACTCAAAGCTATAATAGAGTCCTGAGTAAGGATTAGTGCATAGTAGCAATGCGTTAAAAAGTTTAAATTTTGAATGGAAGTTCATAAAAACAAGAAATTTAAGACTCTATAAGGATGAATCACTCACTTCCACAGAACACGAATTGTCCTGCTTCTTTCAAGTGATCAAAGTAAGTGTATATCAACAAAGAATTACATCAATCATTGGCGAAAACAACTATCCAAATAATACACAAGAAATGAGAGTTGCTTACATTTGAACCTATCGTGGAAACAAAGCAATCGACTAGCTTGCAACGGATTGTGTTCCCTCTAAATTGCAAGTTCCATATATACTTCATCACATCGCTCATTAATTGGAAAATTTGGACCATTATTGTAAAAATTGAAAGTGGGGGATGAAAAAAGAATAAATCGTACACTTGGATGATTAAAAATGTAATATTCCCGAGTTAAAACTAGTCACTACATATGAATGGATAATGAAAATAATGCATCACACTAACATATTAAAGATCATTCTATCCGAATTGCACAAGATGTAAATTTAATGAAAAATGCAACTGTATCCTAATGCTAAAATGATTTTAATCAACAGCGATTCATAAAGAACATTGAATTGGGGCTTTCGAGCGTTCAACTTTATGAGTAACCTCCACAACTAAAAGTGTCAAATCTACCACCATGAATGAGAAGAAGAAGAAGAAGAAGAAGAAGAAGAAGAAGAAGAAGAGTTTGAAATGGAGGGAAATAAGGTACGTATAACATAAATTTCCACTCGAGGACAAATATAGCAAAGTCCCAATCAAACATCTCCTTTGTGATAATATCAATAAATATAAGGACCAATTTTTGGTTGTTTTCATATAAAAGAGGGCCAAAATTGCAATATTTCAAAAGTTAAATACTCTTTTTTCTTGACTTTTGCTTACTTCGAAAGTTCGGTCAAGAATAACACAGAGCTGCAATATGTTGCCATAAAAGCAAGACAACAGATCAAATTCCAAGAACCTCAGTGACGAACACCATCAAGATTTCATCTTTTTTCAGTCAATCGTTTCTCCTCTCTCGAAATTCTGGAAAACCCCTTTCTGAATCCGAGCAGAAATGGCTACAGCCAACTTCCCGGAAGAAATCCTAATCGATATCTTCTCACGTATGCCGGCGAAATCAGTGGGGAGGTGTAGGTGTTTGGCAAAACAATGGCGAACTCTTCTTTCCACTCCTCAGTTCATCAAATCCCACCTTACTGGAAACAACATCAAGAGAATCTCATTCTTGTTTCCCCATCTCACTCAATTCACTCAATTTCCGAAGTGAAAGGCAATTCCGTTTCGAGAAGGCTGGAATTTCCAGATTTCTTTGTTGATGTAGTGGTTTCTTGTGACGGGTTGGTTTTGATAGTAAATCCACAGGATAAGAAGTTTTTGTTGAACCCCGTTACGCTGCAGCAGGTGAAAATACCGGATTCTCCAGTAGCTGTAGTGAGATTTAGCAGTCATGGACTTGGGTATGATAGAACTGTTGATGATTATAAAATTGTCACGGTTTCGCTTTATCAAAGTGGTAATGAAGATGAACCAGATATTGGTATATTTGTTGATGTGTATTCTGTTAAAACTGGTGTTTGGAAACGCGTGAATAGTTTATGTTGTGATCATGCTATTCCTTATCTTGAACTTGGCGCTGGTGTTTATGTGAATGGAGCTATTCATTGGTTGGCTAGTGGTAGAGAATCGGGTGACCCGTCTGTGATAGCTGCTTTCGATTTGGCAGATGAGGTGTTTGATGAAATTCCTGTTCCAAGTGGTCTTGATGTGGGCAAGTTTGTGCTTAAAAGACTCGTGGCTCGTGGGGGATGTCTCTGTATAATGGATATTGGAAGCAATGATGTTTGGATTATGAAGGAATATGGTGTGAGAGAATCTTGGACTAAATTCAGAATTAAAGCTGACTATGGAATGAATTTAATTAAGCCCTTGTGTTTTCTTGGCAATGATGAAATTTTATTTGTGACACTAGGAGAAACTTTGGAGGTCTTTCTTGGGACAGAAGGGAAAACTTTGGTGGTTTACAATGTCAATGATGGTAGTTTGAGGGACATGGTTGTTGATGGGGTTTCGGCTTGTTTTATAGATGGATGTACCTTTGTTGAGAGCCTCGTTTCGCCTCCGCAGCAAAATAAGGTAACAGAGGAAGGGTTAGTGACTTTTCAAACCTAAGGGGAAGTTTGTGTAATTGTATGAAACCTAAGGGGGTGTCAATGTAATTATCTTAGAGATTTTGAGTTGGATCTTTCAAATTTTGATCTTGTTGTGGTTTCTGACGGAAATTGGGACTTTTTTCCATCTAACTGTTAAGGTTCCATGAACCTAGACTTTGTGTAGGTTGAGTTTTGTATAGGTTTCGGGTTGTCTATATGTTCTTTGCAATGTTATGTATTAGTTTGCAGTTTTATAAGACAGAACTTGACAATCAAATTGCTCCTGTATTGGTAGAAATAGCAAATAATCTACTATAACTAATGTGGGATGTGTATTTTTTATAAAGTGAACGAATGTATTTTTATTTTTAAGAAGTTTGTAGTTTGCTTCAGACGAGCAAATACGGTATGTAGGACAGTCTTGTGCTTGCAGAGGGGGCTTGGATGTTTACAGTCGGAGAGAAGGACATTCTGGGCCTGTATCAAATGCACGTACCTGTATTCATAGCCGTGTTTCGCCCTACTGCATTTGATGGCATGGAATAAGGCCTCTTCCATTCATGGAAATCATTATGCAGTACATTGGTGCTGTCAATAAGTCAAGTTTGCATCGGAGCGGAGAATAGCGAGTAATTCTAATTCGGAACTAGTTTGAGTTTGAGTTGAATTTCATACTGCCAATCTGGATGATAGGCTAAAGGAGAAATAAGTTGATGAAAAAGTTGTAATTTTGGTCCCCTTTTATATGGGCATTTCTGAAGTTGGTCCTTGTATTTTTTTTAAATTGCCAACATTTTGTCCTGTTTTAATATGGGCATGTCACTAGGTCTTTCCGTCAAATTGGTCTTTGTTCTACGACAATTGTAGCCTCTTTTGGATAAATGAGAGGGATCGCTGCCTTTTTTTTCATTGTTTTTACACAAAATTTGGAAATATTAAGAGTTATTTACACCGTAACCGTGTTAGGTAAAATTGCAAAGAAAAAATCTTGTTACAAAAATTAACACAAAAAATATTGTGTTTTCAAAATATTTGCATGGCGAACTTTAAAAATTTCTAATATTGGAAACGTGTTAAAAGATCGACTAAAACACTAATTTTCTCGGGACATAAAATGCTAATTTTCTCGGGACGTGAAATTATTAATTTACGTTTATATTCTCATATAAATTATCTCACCTCTGTATGCAAATTTATCTTTAAGCAAACTCATTACATCATAGCAACACTCCTAGGTTATCTAAAATTAAATACAATTATCTTTGACTTATTCACCTGAAGATAAAGATATGATAATTTCTCAAAATATTAACTAATTCATAATTGACAAATTAATTATAAATTTTGTTTAAATAATCTATTCATAATTAAAAAAAAATAAAATTAAGTATAAATTCATATCACATTTATTTTTGCTCTATTTGAAAACGAATTTGAATTTGGATCACAGTCAACTTCTTTTTCCAATTAGTGTAAATTTTGAATGTTTAAAAATTAGGTTCTTACATTGAGAAGAAAAAAATTAGTACTGAAAAAAGAAAAGAAGAAGAGGAATTAAAACAATTGAGATGACAAAAAACAAAAACGTAATCTTCTTGTAGAGAAAGAAAAGAAAAGATTAGAGATAATTACGAACTCCCACCCTAAGGTATTGCAAAAATACGTGTTTTTCCTTGAAATTTGAGAAATTACGAACAAACTCCCTGAAATTTACATTATCTCTCACAAATTACCCCAACTGTTAATAACGGTGTTAATTTTTATTGGTATCAGATTGTCAGCAATATTATTTTTAAAACTTTCAATTATACCGTTTGATGCTTGTCAAAAATTTGACTAACACCATTGCAATTTATTTGTGTAGGAAAAGAGATTAATACTAAGCTGTAAAAGTGGAAAAATAAACAGAGAAATGAGTATTAACATAAATTGCTGAGAAAGTGAAAGAGAAATAGAAATAATAATAAGATAAAGATGAAATATGAAATTGTTTATACTATCCAATCTTTGTAGTCTTATGTGTACAACAAAATTTTGAAAGATACAATCTTTATTCTAAAAAATCTTTAACATAAATTGCAGAGAAAGTGAAAGAGAAATAGAAATAATAATAAGATAAAGATGAAATATGAAATTGTTTATAATATCCAATCTTTCTAGTCTTATGTGTACAACAAAATTTTGAAAGATACAATCTTTATTCTAAAAAATCTATGGAAATTGCAATAAATATAATCAAGGGAAAACAATGGAAAATAGGGCTGCTAAGAATGGTAAGAATCAAAAGTAGTAGTTCTAAGGGTGGGGACTGTTGTTAGTGTTTCTATATGAAAAGACTGCTAGAATTTTATGTGGAGAGTAGAAAACAACGATAAGTGATGAAAACACTCTTCTCTCTCTCTTTTTATAATCTTAAGAAATAAGTTACCACTCCCCTCCAAAATCCTAGGCACGTGCTCACCTCCTTGATTCAACAACTCTACACGTTCTCTCTCTTGACCCAGTCTTTCCCATTCTTCTCAAGTTCCTTTTGACTTCTTCTCTGATCCTTTTCTGAATTAATAATATTAAAAAATACGATCGTAACATCACTCCCCCTACTCTTACAGTCGAATAGTATATCGGCTGTGAGAGTAGTGAAATCTTCGAAATTCTGACTTGTGACTTGAAATGCCGATCCTCCTCACTCGGGTGCGCGGTTGCCTCGTTAAAAACCTCACAAGGAAAAACCACGTGGGACTAAACCCTCATGAGTAAAAAGAGTGCAACCGTATGGGAGCTGCACCCAATGCTTCAATATTGTGCTTCTTCGGGTTTAGTCGACGCTCGATTTCTAAAAATTTGCTGACATTCTACTTCTTGAATTTTGGAATTTGATAACATCCTGCTTCTCGAAATTTGACATCCTGCTTCCTGAAACTTGTTGACATTCTGCTTCTGGCAATTTGATGACGTCCTGTTTCTTGGATGCGGGTGTTCGGCTCAACGCCCTGCTTCTTGAGTTTGAAGCGCCCTGGTTCAGTTAGTTAGCTGCTTCTTTCACGTGTTCCTTTCCTGCTAGTGACCGTCCCTCCTGCTTTCCTTTCTGCTCATTGTGTTCTCTTCTGCTTTCCTTTCTAATTTTCTGTTTTTATGACTAGTCTTGTCTTCCCTCCAGGTGGGGGCTTCCACGTTCAGCAGCAAGTAGTGGGGCTAGGCCGGGCAGCTGAAAGGACGAAGCTGAACGTTCCACCTGCTGGTGTTTTTTTCAGCTAGTACTCATTCTGTTGGGATTCCATCTACCGGAGCAGTTAGTTTTCCAGCAAAATTAGTGACGTAAGATAGGTTTTAAGCTCCTTTGAATTTCCTGAACTTGCAAAAAAATTGAAAATTTTCTTTATTTTTTATTTTAGTTTGCTAGGCTGAGCTCGGTTCCTTTGAGCTGCACTTTGGATTTTTGTTTTCGCTCATTTCCATCGAGATTTCGTTTAGATATCTCCCTTTAAATTGCCCAAGTAAATTTTGGGGCTTTTGGATGAAATGAACGTGTTGGACACTTGGTTTTTCTCTTTTTGGCGCATGCTTATTATGTTGTATGGGAGCCTGGTATATGTTCAGTCTTCCTACTTTTTTGCTTTCTATTCGTTCTGCTAGCAGGAAGTAGACAGTCTGAGGAGGATGTTCTGTTGCAGCCTTGGTAAGGACCCTATCCTCGCCCTGCCTGCTGCTCTCCTGTTCCATTGGGAGCATGTTCTTCCTGCCAGGTATAGATGGTAGGAGATTGCCAGGTCCGTTCGTGCTGAGGGCATTCTCTCAGGCCCTAGCAAAAGCTGCTCCCTTCCAGCTAGGTGACCAGTCCAACTGGTAGGAGCAAGTGGAGAATCACTTCCAAGAGCTTTTCTCTGAGCTCTTTCCAAGGCATATGTGTCATCAACGCGCCTTCCCAAGGGGGACTTATCCCCTTTAACCCGGAGATTTCAATCATCGAAAATGTTCAGAGTTTCAGTAATATAGTTGCGGAGGCTCAACATGTGCCTGTCTCAAGTGTCAATTCAATAGTAATATGATGCATTCAGAGCATAATACAAGATGGTTCTTTTCTCATCAGAATTCATTTCTCGCGAATCTCATGGAGTTAGTCATTCTAATAAATCATCAACATAAAACGTAATCTCATTCCTTCTTATGAATCAAAATATCAAAAAGTTTATGTAACCATTATCAAATGTGCAAAAAAGAACTTTGGAACCTGGAAGTTCTGATGATACGTTCCTTCTTTTGCCCTCCTTCCAGGTTCGCAAGCAGCGTGCCTGGAAGTTCTGATGATGCGTTTCTCCTTCTGCTCTCCTTCCAGGTGTGCAGGTCGAGTGCCTGCTTAGAAGAGAAACCTTTTCAGGTTTTGTGCATTCCAAGATTGGGATAACTTTATTCCGTTAGTATCTTCCAGCTCGTGGGCTTCTTGTCCTATAATTTTCACAATTTTGAGGGGCCTTTCTTATCTGCGGCCCAACTTTCCTGCAGGTTTTAGCTTTTCTGCCTTCCTAAGGAATTCTGTCAGCTCTCCTTCCAACTAGGTTCTCCTGCACTCCCTGGTCCTGCAAGGGACGCTTGAAACAATTGTCTTTCTGGTGAGAGATATCTTCCCTGCTCCTTCATCCTTGATAGCTGACCCCTCTTGCCGTAGTTCTAATTGGGAGAGTTCCTTCCTGGTTGTCTTCTTCCAAACAGGTTTCCTCCTGGTCCAAGTGCACTCCTTCATGGTTGTCTTCTTCCAGACAGGTTTTCATCCTAGTCCAAGTGCATTCCTTCCTGGTACGTGACTGCCCTGCAATAAAGCTACCTCACAGCCTTAGCCGTCCAGACATATCAGCGATCCTGGTAATCCGCTGGGAGTAGGGTGTTTGAGTTAGCAGCCCTTCCAGTCTTCGAGTAGAGATTTGATCATTCTCCTACCTGCCAGAGTAGGCGGGTATAATCCTTCAGGTCCGTCCGTCCTGGTACCCTACTGGGGGAAGAGTAATGGAGTTCGCAGTCCTCCTAGCCCTCCAGCGGCCGGCTGGTCATCCACCTGATTTTCAGTTCCTGTAGGTGGACGCAATCCGTCAGGCAGGGGGGTTCTTTCAGGTGGGGAACCCCTAGCACTTGGAGGGAGGATGGGGTTTCCAACCCCAACTTCTTGGTTCACGCGGCTTTGGTTTCTCCGGCCACTTACAACGCTGGATTCCGCTACGTCCTGGTCTTTCTGGGCTGATAGAGTTGCTTCCGTTACCGAGATTAGGGTTGAGTCGGTTAGCATAGGGAGATTCGTAATAGGGGGTTGACTTGACACGTTGTCGGTCGCGTTTTCAGTGTTGGTGACGACCGGAGCTGGTGAGTCGACCGAAAATGCCGGGGTGTCAGTTCCGGTGTTGGATTCCATGAAAACTTCGAACTATCTTACGCCTTTCGTTCGATTTAATTGCTTTCCCACAGACGGAGCCAAATGATGCTTGTCAAAAATTTGACTAACACCATTGCAATTTATTTGTGTATGAAAAGAGATTAATACTAAGCTGTAAAAGGGGAAAAATAAACAGATAAATGAGTATTAACATAAATTGCAGAGAAAGTGAAAGAGAAATAGAAATAATAATAAGATAAAGATGAAATATGAAATTGTTTATAATATCCAATCTTCCTAGTCATATGTGTACAACGAAATTCTAAAAGATACAATCTTTATTCTAAAAAATCTATGGAAATTGCAGTAAATATAATCAAGGGAAAACAATGGAAAATAGGGTTGCTAAGAATGCTACAAATGAAAAGTAGTAGTTCTAAAGGTGGGGACTGCTGTTAGTGTTTCTATATGAAAAGACTAGCTAGGGTTTTCTGTGGAGATTAGAAAACAACGATAAGTGATGATTCTCTCTCTCTTTTTATAATCTTAAGAAATCAGTTACCACTCCCCTTCAAAATCCTAGGCACGTGCCCACCTTCTTGATTCAACAACTCTGCACGTTCTCTCTCTTGACTCAGCCTTTCCCATTCTTCTCAACTTCTTTTTGACTTCTTCTCTCCTCCTTTTCTGAATTGATAATATTAAAAAATACGATATTAACACCCTTGAAAGGTATATTGCAATAATATTGAAGGTGTAATGATATATTTATAATGTTGGTAAAATTTATATCTTTTAATTTGAAAATTTGAAAATTTAATTAATATTTATATTTTACCTATAAGTATAAATCGAAATAAATATTCCTCAAATTTCAAGGGAGAATCCTTATTCTTGCCAAACCTCGGGGAGACATTCGTAATTATCCCAAAAGATTAAATTAAGATTTTTTTGGTATTTAAAAAAAAGAGTAAACTGCTTTTATTGGGAAAAATAAATAAAAAATAGTTTTGGATTAAGAAAAAAATTAAAGTAAATTAATGGTTTTAAATTAATCTAAAAATATATTCTAATTATTATGAATGGTAAATTGTAATTTTGTATAAATAGAGGAAGGGAAAATCTATAAATTGAGGGGGCAAAATAATAAATATATTAAAAGATGGAATGTAAGAGTGTAAAAGTGTTCGAAATTACTTGAAATCTTCTCTTTCAAGTTTGTATTTCATATATTATTTTACTCACATACATGCACCATGTTTATTAATAGATAATCGAAATTACGTGAGATTTTTAAATTTTTTTTCATATTACATTCAAGTTTGTACAATTATTTCTCTCTCATAATGTCTACCGTTTATTAATACGGTTAACCAATGTATGTGAATAAACCAGTACATGAAACACAGACTTAAAATATTAGATCTCAAAGCCGTTTGGAATGGAGGGAATTTTTTTTTTTTAAAGGATAAATGGAGGGAAATTAGGTATGTATAACATAAATTTCCATTCGGGGACCAATATAGCAAAGTCCAAATCAAACGTCTCCATTTTGATAATTTTAATAATGTAAGGACCAACTTTTGAAATTTCCATACAAAAGAGGGCCAAAATTGCAACAAAGAGAATCAGTCTCAACATTCTGGAAAACCCCAGTCTGAATTCGAACAGAAATGGCTTCGGCCAACTTCCCGGAAGAAATCCTAATGGAAATGTTCTCACGGATGCCGGCGAAATCCGTGGGGAGGTGTAGGTGTTTAGCAAAACAATGGCAAACTCTTCTTTCCACTCCTCAGTTCATCAAATCCCACCTTACTCGAAAACCCCATCAAGAAAATCTCATTCTTGTTTCCCCAACTCACTCAATTCACTCAATCTCCGACGTGAAAGGCAATTCCGTTTCGAGAAGGCTGGAATTTACAGATTTCTTGATTGATGTGGTGGTTTCTTGTGATGGGTTGGCTTTGATTGTAAATCATCGGGATGAGAAGTTTTTGGTGAACCCCGCTACTCTGCAGCTGGTGAAATTACCAGCTTCTTCAGCAGCGATCTATAGCTATCATGGATTTGGGTATGATAGAACTAACGATGATTATAAGATTGTCACCTTTTCGGCTTGTGAAATTGGTAATGTAGATGAATGCGAAATTGGTGTATTCTGTTAAAACGGGTGTTTGGAAACGCGTGCATAGTTTATGTTATGATCATGCTATTCCTCATCTTACTGGCGCTGGGGGTTATGTGAATGGAGCTATTCATTGGTTGGCTAGTGGTATAGGATTAGGAGATGAACCGGTAATAGCTGCTTTCAATTTTGCGGACGAGGTGTTTGATGAAATTCCTGTTCCAAGTGGTGTTGATGTGGAGAAATTTGTGCTTAACAAACTCGTGGTTCGTGGGGGGTGTCTCTGTATAATTGATATTGGAAGCAATGATGTTTGGATTATGAAGGAATATGGTGTGAGAGAATCTTGGACTAAATTCAGGATTAAAGCTGACTATGGAAGGAATTTAGTTAAGCCCTTGTGTTTTCTTGGCAATGACGAAATTTTGTTTGAAACACGAGGGGAAACTTTGGAGGTTGATGATTTCGAAATTCTTTTTGGGACAGAAGGAAAAACTTTGGTGGTTTACAATGTCAATGATGGTAGTTCGAGGGACATGGTTGTTGATGGGGTTTCGGCTAGTTTTATAGATGGATGTACCTTTGTTGAGAGCCTGGCTTCGCCTCTGCAGGAAAATAAGGTAACAGAGGAAGGTTCAGTAACTTTTCAAACCTAAGGGAAAGTTTGTGTAATTATATGAAACCTAAGGGGGTGTCAATGTAATTATCCCTAGATTTTGAGTTGGATATTTCAAAATTTGAACTTTTTGTGGTTTTTGATGGAAATTGGGACTTTTTTACATCTTCGGTTAAAGTTCCATCAACCTAGACTGTGTATATAGGTTGTGTTCTGTGTAGGTTTCGGGTTGTCCATATGTTCCTTTGCAATGTTATGTATTAGTTTGCAGTTTGTGCGTGTATTGGGAGAAACTGAGATGTATTTCAAATTATCTACTATAACTAATGTGGGATGTGTTATTTCTCGAAAGTTTGTAATTTGCATCCGACGAGTAAGTGCAAAATCTACTACCATTATTGGTCCCCAACACCATCACGCACACCAATACACCATACTTCCACACACATTCTTGCACTTGTGTTGCAGAAGAGGAAGAGGAAGAGGAAGACATGATTAAGACAAATGAGCAAGTGTTTGAAATGGAGGGAAATATCACATAAAGTACTTAAAGCATAAATTTCCATTCGAGGACCATTATAACAACGTCCAAAGTAAAACATCACAATTTTGATACTTCTAATAATATAAGAAACTGAAAATAACCACACGATATATTCGGTCGAATCTAAATAATTAAAAAAATAAGTGTATTATACTTATTATTTGATTGATTATTATTTTTAAATTTTTTATCAACCATACAATAAATATAAAATATTCTTCCTCCTCTCATTCGTTATACCGATAAGTTTGATCGAGTCAAACTCAGACTAGAATTATCCACGAATGAGAGCCAAATTGCAAAGTTTCCGAAGCTAATCTATTTTGAAGGGATTTGTTCGGTGTAAATATATGAATGGGACCTAGTGATATCATTTATGCTGCAGTGTGTAGTTGCACTAGAAGACTTCTGGCAATAAAAACAGCACAACAAATCAAAACAAGACAACAAATGAGGACCCTCCCTTCAACACTGCAACTTTCTTGTCAAAACAACACAACAAATCAAATTCCAAGAACCCCAGTGTACGAACACCATCAAGATCTCATCTTTTCTTCTCCAACATTTTCCTCTCTCAAAATTCAGGAAAACCCATCTGAGATCTGAACTCAAACAGAGAAAGAAATGGCTACGGCCGACTTCCCGGAAGAAATCCTACTCGACATCTTCTCACGGCTGCCGGCGAAATCCGTTGGAAGATGCAGGTGTTTAGCAAAACAATGGCGAACTCTTCTTTCCACTCCACAATTCATCAAATCCCACCTTAAACTAAAACTCCATCAAGAAAACCTCATTCTCGTTGGCCCATCTCACTCAATCCACTCAATTGCCGATGTAAAAGCCGATTCCGTTTCCAGAAGGCTGGAATTTCCAGATCCCTTTGTTGACGTCGTGGGTTCTTGTGATGGGTTGGTTCTGCTGGTAAATCAAGACGAAGAGAAGTGTTTGGTGAACCCTGCTACTCTGCAGCAGGTGAAAATACCGGATTCTCCGGTGGCTTTGAAGAAAGGGGAGAGCTTTAGCATGAGTGGATTTGGGTATGATAGGGTTAACGATGACTATAAGATTATCACGCTTTCGTATTATGATACTGATAACGAACACGAGCCGGATATTGTTGATACGTTTGTTGATGTGTATTCTGCTGAAAGGGGTGTTTGGAAACGTGTGGTTAGTTCACCTTATGATCATTCTGTTCCTGATCTTGCTGCGGGGGCTTATGTGAATGGAGCTATTCATTGGTTGGCTAGCAGTAGAGAACCGGGCTATCCGTCTGTGATAACTGCTTTCAGTTTTGTGGACGAGGTGTTTGTTGAAATTCCGGCTCCGAGTGGTGTTGTAGTGGGGAAATTTGTGTTTAACAAACTTGTGGCGATTGGGGGGTGTCTCTGTATGATGGATACTACGAGCAATGAGGTGTGGATCATGAAGGAGTATGGTGTGAGAGAATCTTGGGTTAAATTCAAGATTGAGGCTGACTGCGAGTGGGATATTTTTAAGCCATTGTGTTCTCTTGGCAATGATGGAATCGTGTTTTTGACGGAAGGAGAAACGTTGATGGTTTACGACGTCAAAGATGGTAGTTTGAGGGACATGGTTGTTGATGGAGTTCCGGCTACTTTTATGGATGGATGTACCTTTGTTGAGAGCCTCGTTTCGCCTGATTTGAGCAGTTCGTAAGAGAGAGTGCTGGTAATGAATCTCTGTTATCGCTTCTTGCTCAATTTGTTAGCTCGATGACGTGGTGCTTGTAATGAATCTCTGTAATATATTTTGAGGTTTGATTTAATTACAAGAACATCCAAGACTTTTGAGATGTTGCAAACACTTCCTCGCACACACTATTAAGATTTTGGTCTAATGTATGCTATTATAGTCGTAAATTTAAGTTCAATGACTATGTATGCAACAAGTGATTATTGTGAGATGGTTGAAAACCTATACAAAGTTGGTGGAAGTTAAATACGGATGGTGCTTCTAGAGGTAATCCGGGACTCTTAGGAATAGGGTCATTATTAGGGATTCCAAGGGAGATGTTGTGAGCGCCTTCAGTTGGGGAATTGGGCATGCTTCGAATATTGAAGCAGAACTGAGGGCTATGGAAGTCGGAACTAAAGGGGCAGCAACGTTAGGTTGCTCCTACTTATGGGTGGAAGTCGATGCAAAGGTGGCAATATTGGAACTAAAACGCTGTAAATAGGGAAATCCGTTAATTCAAAATGCCGTTATGAATTTCTGGTGGTTTGCAAATAGGAGAACGGTGAAGATTTCACATGTGTTTAGGGAAGGTAACATGGCGGAGGATTATCTCGCAACGATAGTGCAAACCAACAAGAGTTGAATGAGATTAGATAAGTGGATTAGGTGGATAAGTTTGTTCTGAGGAAAGAAAGCTTATGGAGTGTTGTATCTATACTAGTGAGAGTTCCTAGTAGTAACCGTTTGTGGCTGGGACAAAATAAGGCAATTGAAGAAGTTTTAGTAACTTTTCAAATCAAGGACAAGAAAAAGAAGTAATTATACAAAACCTAAGGGGGTGTCAATGTAACAAACCTAAACGAATTTTGGTTTCTGTATCTATACGGTCATATTATTTATACCAAGTTACAACTAAAATTATTAGAATCAAACTTTCCTTCCAAAAATGACTCAAATTATACTAACATGTTTTGTGATTTCTATCACCTCTTTGATAACGTAACGTCGTAACGTGGTCGGTTTCTATTACAAATATTTCTGCCTCAGCCAAACTTTCATGAATCTCCTCAAAAGATTCAGCCTGGTATTCATGAATCTCTGCACAATTTCTTAACATGTTACAAAACAAACAAGTATGTGAAATAATCAGAGGGACTGTATGAACCAAAATGGGGGACAAATTCCACTCCGGTGTAATGAATAGTCCATCTTAAATCGTGTAATTTGGTCATCTTCCAAGCTGTAAACGCCCATGTCTTTTCCACCTCCTTTAAACAAATAGGAATAACACTCTTCGAGATCATCAGTAAAATATATATGATTGGGTTTGATTCCCAACAACTCTGAAACACGTTCAAAACATATCGAGCTATTATGACCCACAAAAATAGCTCTGTCACTCAAATCTTTAGTCCATTTGTACCCACCATTGATCAAATCCAATTCAAACACCCAAAACTTATCCGATCCATATCTCCAATCTTCCCATTTTATTTCCTCATCAAATACCTCCTCTGGTACATCTTCCTTTACCCATTCCACTTCTTCTACAGCCACCCCTCGAAAACCCTCCCCACCTTTTGATTCAATATAACGCTCTCGAATTACAACCAAGAATCCACGTGTTGATCCCACAATATATGAGATGTTGGTGCCTTTAGCTAATGCCCAGAATCTTATCTTCCCAATCAAGTGAGGAAAAATCAATCCTTCATTATCATTTTTTAAAACAAAAATTCTACCATCAACTGCCACAGCATAAAATTGATTTTGATAAACAGTCACATTCTTTATACTTGGGTTCCCCTTAACCAAAATCCAATGTTTACACCCTGGTCTCCAATAATAAACATATATGAGCGATGTATGAACAGCCATCACCGTAAAATTTGTTGATTCTGACGGGTTGCCACACAATGCCACTCTACAAAAGAACAAAAAACCCGGACAAATTTCTTTATCGTAGTATCCGCCCTCCACAGAGGTACGAGAAGGAAGCGCAATTTGCTTGCGCGAAATTGGATGGACTAAATTCATCTCACCACCAAATAGCGTTACCGCAGACCCACCCATAGTTCAATCCGATGCACATTTTATCATGCAATTCAGGGATATAAAGATTCTTTGTTAATGTATCTTCGTTGGAGAGACTAAACGTTTGGCGATGGTATTGATTCTCCGGATTCTCTTGAAGCATAACCCATGGTATTTGAGGGGGTAAGTACTTCTTATTATCGAGGGCAACAATCCTCCATGATTTGCAAACCGAACCAAAAACCGCAAAATCTTGTATCAGCATCATCCTTTTCAAGATCTGAGCAAGAATGTCATAGTGAAGCCCACCCCAATCTGCCAGTCAGATATTTATGTTAGTTCAAAACATATAGAAATCCAACTTTTCTTTTGATCTTTTTCAGCTTCCTATCTATATATACAGAGAGATACCAGGCTCAGGTGGCGGCGGAGGCGGGCGGCTAAGACAATCCGGAGGAATAGCCATATCAGGCGAAACCGACGACAAGTTGGCGGCGATGTGCGGCGGCAGTTGGGGCTTTTGTTCTAATTTTGGAAGGCCGAAGGTGAAAGTGAGAACATGAGTTTGAGAACAAGATTTAGCGAAAACTAAATTATAATTTGAATTTAAAAAAGAAGGGATTCGTTCGATTCGTGGGCTGGTTAACCGAACCATCCACCGCACTATGAGCTTTCTTTTCAGTTATGTTTAACTGGACAGTCGAACTGAATTAAATCATAAATAGAAACTTGAAAATTGACAAACCAAAAACCGGAATACCGGATCAAACAAGAGCGCCCGATTTGGTTCGGTTCGATTTTTCGGTTATGGGATTTTTTGAACAACCCTACATTCTACACAAAATTGAAGGAGGAGAACACTTAATTCCCCTATCAACTTGCCGTGAATTCACGTGAGGATGAACGAGTCTTAATTCATTGGCCGTTGTAGTAGCTTTTGTTTGGTCGATCGACATCAAAATTTGATTGTCACTCTTGAGGTATAGTAGGAGATTGTTCCTCGACCTGAGGGTTTGGACAAGAGGTAGAAGGATCTCCGCCTCAATTTCCGACCGAAGGAGGCCCTACAAGATTTGACCCCACACGACATGGGTGACATTCACCATCGTCTAGTTCGAGGTACCTCCGTCGTATGAAGATGAAAAGAAAGACCCCGAACTGTCATATGGTAAGTTGGTGGCGCCCTCATTGTCCGTAGGCAGGCTCCCTCGCCACTACGACTTCATTGACTCTCGAGGGATTCTTTGTCGTATTCCTTGGGGCACCCCTCGAGGTGGTCCACGCCATTGGAACAAGTCGATCGTTAACTTTCCGAACCTTGATTCAGAGACAGAAGAACACGAGGTTTGTAGGTCCATAGGAAAGAATACTAGAGAAATTCCACCATGAAGTCCCTAATAAAAGAAGAAATTTGAAACGAGGAAAAGATTGCAAGTTAAGTAAAAGCTTGACGATCGAAGAAATCGAGTTGCAGATCGATGAATGTTACGTGAGGTCACAAGTCACAACAGTTCGATAGAGTCAAATCGTAAAGGTGGCAAATGAGGGCCCAAAGATCCTACAATTTATAGAAGGTGAAAAAATAACCTCTCGAAATGCGAAACATCATAATCATTACGCATACAGATCGATTTAGGAAGGTGAAACAATATTAATTATGGTTTATCTTCGACCGCAACAATCATGATTAAACTTGGACAGATTAGCGCCTCGAGACATTACCCAAGTGTATAAACACCTGGGCAATTTGAGGGGCCCCTGACATAGCATATCTAGCGGTCACGTGGCCCATCGTAAGATGAGCCACGTGGACCCTCAAGCCACGTAATCGATACATTGGCCATATAGAAAGGTGCCACATGGACACTGTGTGGGTGCCACATAGCACCACTACCTAAACTCGAGCCTGGTCGCGAGCTTCACGAGTCGAGCTCAGGCTGACTCGACTTGATATTAAAATGAATCGATCTCGAGTCGAGCTCCAACGATCCCGAGTCATACATCGAGTCAATCTCGATCCCCATATGTCTAGGCTCGTGGCTCGCGAGCCTAGACATTTATTTATTTTTTATAAATTATAAATATGTATATTATGTTT
>JBBMKE010000008.1:6682311-6693694 GCA_037834125.1 Lippia alba
GGGCAGTGAACTGACCGACTCCGGCTCCGACAGCTCCAAGGAGGAGGAATATGGCGGGATTCAAAAACTCTCTGAAAACAAAGGCTTCAAGATTTTTGTCAAGATGGGCTTGAAACCTGGTCAGCTTCTCAGCATTAATGGCTCTCATGGCGAAGAAAAGAAAACTCTCGATACGGCCTAGTTGGTTGGAAGGATGGTGAATAACTACCGGCGGCATGGTTTGGTCTACGGCCGCACTAGTGAAGGTGATCTGGAGTTAGAGGCCGTCGATGATCAAGAAAAGAACAAAATCCATATTATCAATCATTCTCTTATTTTTTTTCCTGATCTACTCTCTTCTTCAACTTCTATTCTTGAATTTTCATCATTGATTCTTGAAATCTTCTCTTATTTTCTATTTTTAATCTAAATCTGATCTTCTCTCTTCGTCAACTTCGATTCTTGAATTTTCATCATTGATTCTCGAAGTTTTTTCATCGTCTTCTTTGCTCTCGTCCATTCTTAAAATTCTTTTATTCTCCGTGTTTGCTCTTCGTCCATTCTTAAAATTTCTTTACTCTTCTCCGTTTCGGCTCTTCGTCCATTCTTAAAATTTTCTTTACTCTTCCTCTCGGCATCCTCTCGGCAGAAGAAGAGAAAATCTATGTTTTAAAATCCGGACCGGTTGGTCGGTCCGGTTCGATCGGTGACTGGCTGCGTATCCGGTCCGGTTGACCCCCTAAAACCAGTCATAATTTGGATAAGTTTGGCCCGCTAAAAACCGGCTAAAGAACCGGACCGGGCCTTTTAACGGGCCGTTTGGGCCATATATATATTACCTTTAAAATTGTAAAACTAAATTGGAGATTTGCTGCGGTCGAAGCCAGGACCCTTTTCTATAGGAGAGAATTGCCCAACCAGTTGATCTATTTCATTGTTGCGTATTTTTTTGGCAATGTTTCTCTAATCCGCCTAAAATTATAAGCTTATTAAACATATATTCTAATTAAAAATTTAGTTCTAAGAAAATATTACTTATTATTATAATATCTCAGAAGAATTAAATTTAAACATGAATAAAATTACGTAAAATATTTTATTTTTATAATATTTATTTAATAAAAGTATAAATGTATGTGTAGTATTTTTTTCATATAATAAAAAATATGATATTTGTTAGATTAATCTTTTATTTATATTTTTTAGTTTTATAATTTGAAATTTAATTAGTACATATGTTACTTAAAAATTAATGAGTAGTTGAAATTGATTTATACATCCATTTTTCCATATTAATTAACTTATTTTGTTATTTTTAAATAATATTTATGATATTATACGAATATATATAATTATTACATAATTATGACGTCAAACCGGTTGGACCACTGGTCGAACCAGTAACCAGTAAGGCCTTCGGTTCGATGTCCGGTCCGGTTTTAAAACATAAGAGAAAAGATAATCAAGAATGGACGATGAAAAAATTTCAAGATTCAACGATGAAAAAATGTGGATTCATAGTTGATTCGTATTTTACATGAAATTTTTTTTTTGCATCAAAGTTGATTCCAATTTTATAAGAAGCTAGTTTTGATTCAACATTTTTCATTGTTGATTCTTGAAGTTTTTTCATCGTTGATTCTTGATTCTCTTCTCCCTTCTAGTCCCTAATTTTTTAGAACTGTTTGTGGTCCCAAGATTCCATTATGTCATTCCAAAAATACCCCTGATTTATTGTTAAAGTCATATTTTGTAGGGATCGTTTTGTTATTTTTGTAAATTTTAGGGATGATTTTGTAATTTTGGTCGTATATTCAATATAACGCTCATAAAACCGTCAAGGGTATAAATATACTTTTACAAATTCCGTTAAAGGACCTCAAATCTAACAAATTTATAGGGAGTAAAATGTAATTTTTTGAAAATGATGGATTGCATTGTAATTAGGCCTAAATAAATGGTAGTCAGATGTAATTCTTCCTTTTATAAATATGAGATTTTTTATGTTAACTTTTAATTTAAAGACTCGAATTTCGGAGCGTGTAAGCCACTAACCGTGTTTAGGGTCTGATGCACATTTTAAAAAATACAAAAAAAAAATTATAGTAATTTTTGAAATACATAATTTTTTATAATAATTTATCATAACATAGGGGCATTAGGTGCAATTTACTCGTTAATAAAGTACCACATCATAATATATTAGTTAACAAAAATCAATTATCATTCACGGATACTATGGGTAAATGTAATAACACGTCTCAATCTTCGGCGGATGCCGGATTCCATTCCCAATTCCCAAACTCCTTTTCCATGGAATTCTCCTCGAATTTAGATACAATTTTAATATAATTATTAAATTATAATAAATAAATATTATAATGACATATTAGTAAGAATAGGGAAAAAAATATATTTTTTGTGTATCTAAAGGAAAAAGATAACAAGAATATCAAAAGGTTATTAAAAGAAAAGAACTCAAGTGAGTTAAAAAGCAGGTTGGTGTGGTTTTAAGGATCTATTTCTCGAACGCAATAATTTGAGTTTAAATTTCTTTTTTCACTCGGGGTCAGATATATGTTAAAAAAAATTAAGTAAATTAAAAAAATTAAGAGATAATCTGTAATGATGAATAAATAAAGAAAGAAAAAAGGAAAGAAAATATAAATAAAAGTCTAAAGTAAGAGTTATGTGGTTAATATAATGGTACAGATTTTCATAACTCAAATTTTCCTGGTTTTGTTGAATATTTTTTTTGTCAATTAATTTTTATTGAGTTTTGATTTACTGATTTAGTCATGAATGGTTAGATTATAAAATACGAACTTTATCTGAAATTAGGAGTTCCACATTTATTATTTTAAGAGAATTATTTCATCTATGTGAAGAGTTTTACTTGTGCTAGGACTATAAAACTAAATAAACCACATATAAAACAAAAAATATATTTGTTGGGATATATATAATCAAAGGAAATATATATATACACTCTTTATATAACCAAAAAGGAAATTACAAATACTTAGAAAAAGTTAGAAAATCAAAGGAAATATATATATAATCAGAATTAAAATCGAAAAAGGAAAAGTGAAAAGGAGAACGAAATCTATATATACACTATTTATTCACACCAAAACAGAGTTTCACATCTCACAGACTCAAACAATTCCTTTTCCCAAGTATCTTCTCCCTCTATACACATATATACACTCTATACAGTATATACAGTATAGTTTCGTGCTCTCTTTTCTGGTGGGCTAAAGGTAAGAATTTGTTGGTTTATGAGGGATTGATTGTTCTGTTTTTGTTGGTTTATGAGGGATTGATTGTTCTGTTTTGTGGGTGTGATTGTTGTCTTGTTTTTATGCGGGATTGGTTGTTTGTTTTCTTGTTTTATGCGGGATTGAGTGTTATCTTTTCTGGGATTGATTGTTGTGGTTTCTTGTGGGCTAACCGGTGAGTTGGTTTATGCGATTGGATTGATTTGGGATCAGGGTTTTTCGGATTCTTGATTGGATTGGTGTTTATGTTAATTTAGATGCGTTTTTACCCTGTTGTTGTTGTTAGGGTAGTGACGATGTTGTTAGGGTATTAGGGTGTTAGGGTGGTGATGATGTTTAGTTTAGTTCCATGGTGATTAGCTGAAAGGGTTGAGTTTTTGGTTTGTTTGATTCTGTGAAGAGTTTAGGGTTTTAGCGTGGGAAATGACTCGATTACGGTGGTGCAGGCATTGTCGTCTTCTCGTAAGTTGGTTTGTGATACCGATTAGGTTGATTCACTATATCTTTGTCATGCCAAAATTATTGGTTTATCGAATACTGTTACTGATTTTACTGCATTGCCATTAATGAAAGAATGTCTTTAGTCCCCTAATGCGTCTAGCATCGTTGCCCTTTTGTAGTGCGTCTAGCGTGGTTGCCTTTTTGTAATTTCTCAATTTCTCCATTATGATTTTAAGGGTATTTCTTATGATTAAATTGATTGTATTTGTGTGTTACTGGCAGGTTTTGATAGTGTTGGCACTCTATTTGGTATAGAAAATGGCGATGAACCAGCGGAATACTATTGATTTGGAACAAGGATGGGACTTTATGCAAAAGGGGATTACGAAACTGAAAAACATTCTGGAAGGATTGCCTGAGCCACAGTTCAACTCAGAGGATTACATGATGCTTTACACGTATATCTTTTACCCACTTTATAGTTAACTTATATCTTTTGCCCACTTTATAGTTAACTTATAGTTAAGGTAGGAGTTATGTTGTTCACAAATTTTTGTAATTTTGTTGATTCTTATTTGCAGAACAATATACAACATGTGCACTCAAAAGCCCCCACATGATTATTCTCAGCAATTATATGACAAGTACAGAGAGTCTTTTGAAGAGTATATTACAGCCACGGTAATGCAAATTTTTATTGATGGCAGTTTACAAAGTTGTATTGTGAAGGATCTCTATTTAATTTCTTACATTTGATTGGTTTAGGTACTCCCCTCTCTAAGGGAAAAGCATGACGAGTTCATGTTGAGGGAACTCGTGCAAAGGTGGTCAAATCATAAAGTCATGGTGCGATGGCTTTCAAGGTTCTTTTTTTATCTGGACCGGTACTTCATAACTAGGAGGTCACTTCCAGACCTTAAAAAAGTTGGTCTGACATGCTTCCGTGACCTGGTAACGTCGATTGTGTCCCGACCCATAGATATAATTCTTTTAAGCCTCATTTGCCTTCTTTTATTAATCTTTCACATTTCATTGCTGCTTCTGTCTTGTTTCCGCCTTTCCATTCGTCTTTTGGTGTTCAAATTTTAAAATATTGGAACATGTATTGAATTGTAGGTATATGTGGAGATCAATGCAAAAGTAAGGAATGCTGTTATATCTCTGGTATGTTTGTATCATTGTCTTGCTCCATGTCATTCTATTCGCATTCCAATTTGGAGGTATTCTTATATATTTCTTTGTAATCAGATTGATCAAGAACGGGAAGGAGAGCAAATAGACCGAGCTTTACTCAAGAATGTATTAGATATTTTTGTCGAAATTGGAATGGGAGAGATGGAGTGCTATGAGAATGACTTTGAAGCTGCAATGCTGACATACACAGCCGCATATTACTCCCGGAAAGCTTCTAGTTGGATCGTAGATGACTCATGTCCCGACTATATGTTGAAAGTACGGTATCTTTTCCAATTATAAACCCCTTATTATCCACATATATACCCATAGAAACCAACATGGCTTGAGTAAATCCATATCTGACCTACTTTTTGTCATGATCTCTAATTTTACCTTCTAATATCCAGGCTGAGGAGTGTTTGAAACGCGAAAAGGATCGGGTTGCTAATTATCTTCATTCAAGTAGCGAGACAAAGTTGCTTGAGGTATGTTCTTGATGATTGGGTCTTGATGTGGTTCTGTATTGAGCTTCACATGTATTGGAAATTGGAATGTGCTATATTCCTCAGTCATAGTCATTCAGTACGAGTTTTTCTCATTCAACTCTGTTATTTTCTTGGATCTAAACGTGTTTTAATTTCTGGCAGAAAGTACAACATGAGCTGTTGACTGTGTATGCGACCCAACTCTTAGAGAAGGAGCACTCTGGTTGCCACGCATTGCTTAGGGATGACAAGGTACTTATACTTAGACTTCCACATGCATGAATTTGGATTCTGTGAATTTGGTCCTTTTTCTTGAGTTAATAATGTTGTACCGAATTCTTGTCCATTAGGTTGAAGATTTATCAAGGATGTATAGGCTCTTCTCCAAAATACCACATGGTTTGGAACCTGTTGCGAACAGTTTTAAGCAGCATGTTACTGCCGAAGGTACTGCCTTGGTTAAACAAGCAGAAGATGCTGCAAGCAACAAGAAGGTTTGCGTCTTTCTGAAAATTGGTTTAAGTGTTGATTTTTCTGTGTTTAATAGCGATTATAAATAATATTATAAAAGTCTTCGTAAACATCTCATCTTGTAGAGAATATTTCTTATTATCCAGCATCTTTCTAACATGAGCGGGCTTTTACAGGCAGAAAAGAGGGACGTTGTCGGATTACAGGAACAGGTCTTTGTGAGAAAAGTGATAGAGCTCCATGACAAATACATGGCATACGTCATGGACTGTTTCTTAAACCACACGCTTTTCCATAAGGTTAGAATCATGGTATTGCTTCACGTTTTTATTTGCCCGTGATCTTTTACCATCAATAAATGGCCTGATCACTTTTTATCCTTCGTGCAGGCTCTGAAAGAGGCCTTTGAAATCTTCTGCAACAAGGGAGTTGCTGGAAGTTCGAGTGCCGAACTTCTCGCCACATTTTGCGACAACATCCTGAAAAAGGGCGGAAGTGAAAAATTGAGTGATGAAGCTATTGAAGAGACTCTCGAGAAGGTTTGGTTTCAACATTTAACATTGAGGTTTATATTTTTATTGATCATAGCATTCGGAAAGCTCTGAACTGACATTTCATGCATACTTCAGGTGGTGAAATTGCTCGCGTATATCAGCGATAAGGATTTATTTGCAGAATTCTATAGGTGAGTTTCGCAACTAGTGATATGCTGTTCTGTATTACTGTGTTTAAGATTTTGCAATATGCCTAACCCATTTTTCTACTTTTATCAACAGAAAAAAACTTGCACGGCGCCTCCTATTTGATAAAAGTGCTAGTGATGAGCACGAGAGGAGTATCCTGACAAAGTTAAAGCAGCAATGTGGTGGCCAGTTCACATCGAAAATGGAGGGGATGGTCAGCACTCGTATTTCTGAATATTATTAACGAGCATTCATTATTTATTTATTTATTTATTTTTAAATTCTTGCATTTTTCGTGTATTCCAGGTCACCGATCTGACGCTAGCCAGGGAAAATCAAACCAGCTTCGAGGAATATCTCACCGATGATTCAAACTCAAAACCCGGGATCGACTTGACAGTTACTGTCCTCACGACTGGTTTCTGGCCGAGCTACAAGTCCCACGATCTCAACCTTCCTTCTGAGATGGTTCGTCTTTGGACATGAAGTCTTGTTTGTTTGGAAAAAGGGCTGTTTTAACTGACTTCTGCTTGAACTTTTGTGCTAGGTCAAGTGCGTGGAAGTATTTAAAGAGTACTACCAGACGAAAACGAAGCACAGAAAGCTTACGTGGATATATTCACTGGGTAGCTGTAACGTCATCGGGAATTTTGAACCAAAAAAAACGGAGCTCGTTGTGACGACCTATCAGGTTATTTGCAGGACATGATATTAATATATACTTGAGCCTCAATATCCTACCGTTTATATTGTAATTAACCGCAACTTCAAAATTCGTTTTCCAGGCTGCCCTTCTGCTGCTGTTCAATTCTGCAGATAGATTGAGTTATCAGGAAATTGTGAGTCAGTTGAACCTATCGGATGACGATGTTGTTAGGCTGCTTCAATCACTCTCGTGCGCCAAGTATAAGATCCTCAAAAAGGAGCCAAACACCAGAACCATTGCTTCGACTGATGTTTTCGAATTCAATTTAAAGTTCACAGACAAAATGAGAAGGATTAAGGTAATCATGGTCCTCCCTTTCCCCTCTTTGTGTGTGTGCGCCTGCACAAGTGTGTGTGCGCGCGTGTGAAAGAGATTTGAAAAGATTTGTAACTGTTTACTTGGAACACAGATCCCACTCCCACCAGTTGACGAGAAAAGGAAGGTCATTGAGGACGTCGACAAGGACAGGAGGTACGCCATTGATGCCTCGATTGTGCGTATCATGAAGAGTAGGAAAGTCTTGAAGTACCAGCAGTTAGTGAGTGAGTGCGTCGAGCAATTGGGTCGAATGTTCAAGGTATCCTTCTTCGACCATGTACCACTATATTCTTTTCGTAAACACGTTTTTACATTCTGTAACTAATCTGAATTTCGTCCTGTAGCCGGATGTTAAAGCAATCAAGAAGAGGATCGAAGATCTGATCACCCGCGACTATCTCGAAAGAGACAAAGACGACCCCAACTTGTTCAAATACTTGGCATGATTCGATCTATATCCGGCGATCAGAACACGTCGCGAATTTCAAGGAAGGCGAAAGATGAGGCGTTGGCGAGGGGTAAATATTCGAATTTCGAGGCGAGAAGCGGACGACGAAAAGGCGACCAAGACCATAAAAGTATGTGTTTAGAAACTATGATTTTGCTACTATACAGCTGACATTGAGAGTTTTTAGTTTTCCCCCTTCTACAGAATGAATTTTAGGGTTTTTGGTTCTCAAATTTTTCTTCTAATTGTGTAATTTCTACATTATTTAGTAGTTAGTTCTTTTATTCTTCAATTTATTGAAATTCTTTAAGGAAAAGGTCTTTTAGATTTACATTTATTCAATTTTGCCAAATGATCAACATATTCTGAACATAATATTGCTCTATTTACAAACTAAATTGAAATGATAGGAGTTGCCTAATTAAATATTATTCACATTTATATAACATATTATATATGTATTATGCTAATTTTTATACCACTTAAGTTTGTATAAGATATAATACCTTTTTTTAGGTTTATATAATAAACACCAAGTTACTTTATTTAAAACTTATTACTCTTATGTTATTACAAATGTTCCTTCTAAAAACTGACTACATAAAATATTAATCTAAAATATAAATAAAATCGTTGATTAGGTACATTATTAATATGGATTTGATTAGGGACAATTTGCAACAATTTTTTATCAGTTTGAAATATTTTTAATTTACTCCCCATAAAATTATACAACATAATAAGATATAAAGAAGGCATTAGAACATTTTAGTACTATGTTTTGTGAAAATTATATAACATATTTGTTTTAGTACTAAATTTTGTAAAAGTTATATAACATATTTTGAGAGGTATTTTAATGTAAACGACATTTTACCAAAATGGGGAGTTAAATAAAATTATGATGTCCAACTAGGAATTTATCCCACATTACCCCGTTAAAAGAAAAAATAATAGAACAATTCAAAAAAACCTTAGAATAATGTAAAAGAACATACTTAAAATGTACACTAATCGATATTTGTGAAACATATGAGAAAATTTTAAATGTGAAACATATGAAAAAAATTTAAATTATAATACATTCTAGTAAAAAGGAGTATACTTAATATTAATATTTTTAGATGTTCAAAAAAATTATTTTCTGCTATTCAATATTTTCGATCCGCATCATTAATTTAAAGAATGAAATGTATGAATAGATACTTATTTGTCCAACTAGGGATTTATATCACATTACCCATTTGACTAATTAGTGTGAGATTAAATAATAAAACTTAAGATTATATACTTCTTGAAATTAAAATCACATAGGTTTAAAAATCAAATCATAATAAAAAAAATTAAAGGAAAAATTATTTTTGTCACCTGAACTATTATTTTTTTTACTTTGCTATTTAAATTTTTTATCTCCAATCACCACCTAAACTTTCAAAATTTTACACTTTACCGCGTAAGTTGGATATTCCAAGCTAGAATACCCCGGCGAGGACGTCATGTGCTCAGTTTATGCTTAAAGAGAGGGTATTTTAGTATTTTTCCAACACAAGAGGTATAGTCTAAAAAAATGAATAGTTGGGATGACAGAGTTTAAAAAGCGGGAATTTTCTAAAAATATTGTAATTTTTTTCAAGTATCGTAAGATTGTGGTACTTTTTTGGGATATTGCAAAATTATGGTAACCCGATTTATGTGAAGCCGGTTTTATCATGTATTTTTATTTTTGTACTTCTATTGAAACTGGTTTCTGAGAAACCTAATTCACTGTTCACTACGATTTATTTTCAGATTAATTTGTGTCTTATTATCAAAAAGGATAAAACTGTAAGTTACATACCGAATAATGAAATCGTTTTCTGTGGAACCGGCTTCATTAAAAGTATAGATTTGTTTGAAATATAAGCTATGTTTACATATTTATATTGTTCTCGACTTAAAGCAAAATTGTTTAATGATAAAAATTAATTTATGCAAAAGAATTCAATTTACAAGTTTAATTAATAAATTTAGTTCAAAAAAGATGAAAAAATAAAATAAAAATAAAATTAGTTTCTCTTGAACCTGGTTCAACTAACCATAAGAAGAAATATTACATGCTTACATACTTAAATTGTTTTCTGACTTACCCAAATTTATTTAGTTGAAAAATTAATTTATAGTAAAGAATTAAAATTAGAAGTGTAATTAATAAATTTAGTTAAGGGATAATGAAAGAGAAAATAAAATAAAACCTGGTTTCTCTTGAACCGGGTTCAACTAACCATAAGAAATTATATGTAAAAATCAGTTGCACAAAAAAACGGTTTTATTATTGATATTTTAATTTATGCTACTACCTTTTATGATAATACGACTTAAATTAATTTAAAAAATAATTTTAATAAACAGTGAACCCGGTTTCTCAGATACCAATTTCAATAAAAGTACGGAATAAAAAAATACATGATGAAACCGGTTCCACAAAAATCGGGTTATCATATTTTTGCAATACACTCAAAAAGTACCACAATGTTGCAATACTTAAAAAAAAAAAGTATTATATTTTTAAAAAATTCCCTTAAAAAGCAAACATACGGGTAACGTTTTTTTGATTTGGTGAAGGTCCCCCAACCACTTGTTCGGCTTAGTGGTAAGCATCTGCACCTATGTACCGATATGTCACGTGTTCGAGTTTTATCATAGGGTAATTAGGGAACCAGTATTATCCTTTTTGGGAAAGAAAAAAAAAAAGTCCCCCAACCTAGGTAATGGCATATTATGTCAACATACATATTGCTTTCAATTACACGACTTAAGTTCCTCTATAGTGGGTTGGCAATTCAAAAAGCAAAAAGCGCGTTTTGTCTTTTGTTTTCTTCCCTTAAATATGGTTTGCCAACTATATGGGCTTTTTACCCTTTGTCAAGCATATTGGAACATGATCTCAGGTCACGTATCCTGCACAGATACAAATACAAAAATATAAATATGATAGATATAATTTTTTTTAAATTTTATTATAAATTTTTGATATAATATTCAATATAAGTATTTTTTTTTAACTACGCACCCACAATAATTAAAAAAATTCGAACTCGATTTATTACTCTAAAATAAATTTACCCACTTAAGCTAAACTTATCGCTAAATATCAATCTTAATTAATAAACGTCAAGTCTGCATAATAATGGCAAATATTAAAATAATAGTTTGACGGACAATTGACGGACGAGTGATGAAATCAACCACTCGAGAAAAGAAAAATAATATACAAAAGATATTTGAAGGCACTATAATATTAAATTAACTTTATGATATAGTGTACCATCACTTCTAGTCTCTAGACCTAAGTTTTTAACTTTAGCTGGGTGGTGTAAAATTCTACGATAACATGTTACTTTATATGCGATAATACC
>JBBMKE010000008.1:6714148-6733682 GCA_037834125.1 Lippia alba
CTGCAGACCCACAAAGTAAACAAAAATGTGAAAAATTAACTGGGCCATCAAGGACTACAAACATGGGCCGTAAACGCATGTTGGACTAAGTTCACCAACCTATTATATCATGACATGGGCTGTCATGACTTATTAAGTAAGTGCCCCCTTTACGGCTTATGGGCTGCATTTTTAGGGTTTTATCGGGTCGGGACTCGGGCTCTTTTTTAATATGTTACATGTGAGTTTTCAAATTTTAAAATTTAAAAGTATTAATATTTCTATTTTTTATTTTTTTTATTTTGAAATGCAAGCTCGGACAAATTTATTGCTGCTTAAAAAAAACATCAATGACAAAAACAAAGGAATAATAGAAGAGAACTGAATAATGGCAAAACAACCTGTTAACAGTAGGAAGTAGGTCGCGGCATGCTCGCCATAGGAAGGCGCACCTTTTGGGTTATTAAGATGCAAAATCTTTGTCCAAATGTCAATACTTTGAGCATTCCAAGAGGAGCCACTACCCGAACTCACTTACTCCATGGTAAATGGTCATAATAAAGGGACCATTGCTCGTATAATGTCAAATCAACATATCGGGCTTTGGAGAGTCTCCAGCATGATGTAAAGGATATGATTAGCGCCAACATTATAAGAGGAGTTCCAAAAAGTTCCTTGTTCCACTTTATTATCTTTGATTGTGTAAGATTCGAGACCCACTCCGGACGAGTTTGGGTACTCATCATATTATTCAGGTGAAAGGTTGGAGGATGGGGTGGCTATCTATCTAGTCACACTTTAATATTTTTAAAATTTTCAATTTACTATTTTACTGTTTTTTTGGACGGATAATTACAAATTAGAACTTAAATAGATAAAAGTAGGACCATCAATGGATCTAGGGGTGTGCTCTGAGCCGAGCCGGCTTGTGAGCCGAACAAGCCAAGGTCAAGCTAGCTTGACTCGAACTCGGACGATGTCAAGCTTAATCGAGCTCGAGTTGTGTGTCAGGTCAAGCTTAAGCCTATTTCTTTGAGGCTCGAGGCTTGCAAGTCGGCTCGCAAGCTAACATATATATACCATAATTTATACTATATTATATATTATCTATAATACATATATGATCCTTACCAAATTTTGTATCATATTTTGTCTTAGTAATATATTATTTTACAATGACACATTAAACCATATAATATTACGAATACAAAAATATACTCATCAAATATTCATTCAAATATTTACTGTAATAAAATAATAAATTTCATATACCATAATAACTTATTAAAAATATAAATATATTTCTTAATAAAATATTAGTTAATAATTTGTATCGTGTAATTGCATGATTTATAATTTATTATAATTTATATTAAATAATATTTAAACATAATCTAAAATATCAAGTATATATATTGATAATTATAATTTATTTAATAATATAAAATTCAGAAATATTAGTATACTATATATATTATATTTCTTGATATCTTTGTTATTATTTAATATAATTCTTGAATGAGAGTTAAAAAATATCCAACAAAAATTTGTTGGCTCGTCAAGTCGAATTGAGTCTGGCTCGATTTTTGGGCAAGCCAAGCTCAAGCCCCCAAAAATAAGTTTGACAAGTTCAAGCTCAATCTCAAGCCATGCAAATAATTTTCAAGCTCAAGCTCAAATTAGATTTTTTTGGTTAGACTCGATTCGAAACGCACCTCTATGTGGATCTCAGCAAACTATTTTTTATTTCATATAGTTGAGAAAATCGTGTCGGGTTAGTAAGGATGGATTGTTGCCGTTGTATAATTTGTTTTTAAGATGAATTAATTTTTATTAAAAATAGTATCCAACGAAAAAATTTATATCTATACACAGTGTTATCGAAAGACCACATCACATGAGAATGTACATATATTCGAATGGAATAAAATACATACCATGATTTCCTATTTTACATTGGTGTATCGTCCTAAATCTTTCTCTTGAAAAATCTCTTTTATTTTTGTTGGCATGCACATTAATTTTAGAAATATATTATACTTACGTTTATTGTACACATATTCGTGATTCATAAATTTTAATAATGACATATGTTATATATATATATATATGATTGTTGGAGCTTAATTTATTAATGATTTTCTTCAAAAAGATTTGAAATCAAACTCCTTGTTAGGCATTGTTATAATAACAATAAATAATTATCAACTTTGAATCTATGTTTGGGACAAGTGGCGGAGTAAAAGGGTCACTTTTAGGTACTATGTCATAAAATAATGAGAAATAAGTGGCATGCTTTATAGATTGTATCAAAATAAATGGCTTGAAAATTATATTTTAACTAAAGGTTAGACACCAGAAAAACAGAAAAAAGATATATAATAAATTCAAATATTCAATGAGTTAGGTAGTTTACATATCACAATATGTCAATATCAATAAGAGATTGTATGTTTTACTTTATATATTAGATTAAAACCAAATAACCTAATCAATGGCACTTAATATAACCTAAAGAATTGTTTAAGCACACTATCTCATCGCTTGATAGTTTATTTTTTATTTATTTAGGTTGAATATTAGATTATTCACATAGTATTATTGAAATTATATATGTATAAATGTTGTTATGAAAATATATTTGTATTAGAAATAAGTTATTAGCAATCATATGTGACTGTGTTAAACATTAGTCGATATGAGATACTTGATTGAACTCCTTAATTGATCAATCTGTCATGTATTTGTACAACGTAGTCCTACTCGACTTATACCACTCAAACAATAAAGGGTGAACTAGTGGGGGTTTGATCGATTACATCCCTCGGATACTCAAGTAAGTATTAGATTCGGTCTGAAATATATTTTAACGAGCTCTAATGCTATTAAAAGTACATATATCTTATGTTGTTCATGGTGAAGATATTTTGTAGTAGAGTTCAGAAAATGCATTGAATACATACTAAGGGCATTACATTTAATGCATACATTTTCGACTTGACCACTTGCTACTTTCGACCTCACTAGAATTGTACCCGTCATACCGCATTTCATCTTTTGGCCAACTACAGTACTATGAGACGTTAATTGTTCTCTCGTACATTAACTAAAGGAATTGAATGATTACGCGTTTCCCATCAAGGGCGCCAACAATATACAAACTTATTTAGACACTTAATATATTGACCTATCGTTCAACGTGTTGGGTGCTTTGTTCGTAATTGACTTAAGCTCTTCGAGTTTTGACCTCTAGATTTGATCAGTCTGACCTTGGTTCATAAAGGGTTTTTAGGTATCGACCTCCAAATCAGTGTTTTCAAAAGCGGACCGGCCCGGCCCGGCCGGTTCTACCGGTTCAACCGGTGACCGGCAGGCAGTCCGGTCCGATTGACCCTGTTAAACCAGTTATGACCGGACCAGTCGAGAACCGGCAAAAGCGGTCGGTTAATCGGCGGTTTTAGCTCCGCTAATCGGACCGGATCGCCGGTTCGAACTTTCTCTTGTTCTTTTTTTTTCCCCGAATATCGCAGATGGGTTTGATTTTCTTTTCGTCGGCCTCTGTCATCTTCTTCTCAAATCTGTGTTGGCTTTTTCTCTGGTTGCGGCAAAAAAAATGTCTAATTGGGATAATTAACATACTGGTGAAATGCAATGGGATGCTTTGATTCCTCTGAATCACAAATGAAAAGAAAGAGCAGCAGAGGCGAGCAAGTCGCCGCCGCAGCTAGAGAAGCCACCTTCAATGTAGAGATTTCAAACTTCCAAGGCTTAAAGGTGAAATTGTTTTGGGCTGGGCTTTTTTAGGGTTTGAGTAATTTTTTTAGATGGGTTGGATTTTATGGTAAATAATTAATATTGGTATGTGAAAAAATTATTTAATCTTTTTTGTAATAAATGATTATTTTTTAATATTATGAGAAAAAAATATTTTTTTATCTAAATATTGAAAATATAAATTTATTTATGTTTATAATAGTATATTTAATTAATAAAATAATAATTAATTATTTATTACTTCATGCCGGTTCAACTTGTGGTTGAACCGATTGAACCAGTTGAACCGGTAACTAGTAAGCTTTCCGGTTCGACCACCGGTCCGCTTTTAAAAACATTGCTCCAAATAAATCTACCTCATAAGCAATCTAAGGCTAGGTCTAATTGACCTTAGGTAATGACTCGACCTAGGTCAATAGTTATGCCACATGACGTCCAATGGTGTTCATGTGGCAACTTGTATGTTGGTCAGCCAGTCAGGGTGGCTCTTGGGCCCACATGGCTACATTGATGCGATGACACGCCACGTAGTCCACTAGAAATATGCTATATCAACACTTATACCTAATTTTTTGAATAAAATTGTATAACAATTACATATTGAATGATAATTTCTCGACTTATGCGTGTCAGACTATACTAATGTTTTTGGTATCTTTTCAATTTTATCAGATGTTCCCGAAGAGATTATATATTGGATAATAAGTATATATCTTGGTGCTAAATAAATTCAATATAGTTAAATAGGGAGTTTTCTAAAAAAAATTCAATATATTAGTATATATAAATCAGAATTTTCTCTTTTATAAAAAGAAAAATAGAAATTAAAAAGAGTACTTACCACAAAATGTTGCAAACTTGAGGAAAATTGTTGCTTTCAAGTTATGCTGACTTGTCAACTGAAGGAATCTTTAAAAACAATTAATAATAAAAAAAAGGAATGTGGGACCCACTAATAATTTGTGCCCTCAGACAAATACGCACACTCGAAAAATTCATTTTTTTCTCAAAAATTTTCCCCAATAATTTTTGCAAAACGGGAATATTTAGGGTTAGGGCTAAAAGAATTTCATCTCTGCAAATATTCCCATTTATTTTCAATTATTTTTCACCTCAATCCTCCTCGAATTATGAAAACTTTCCGTTTTGATGCTACTAGCTTTGCATTTGGTACCAAAATTTCACATTTTTAGGGTTCTAATTTTCACTTTATCTTAGTTTTTTTTATTCTTTTTGAAATAGGCTATTGGGAAGAATTACGATTTCTGCAGATTCAGAAAAAAAGTCGCCCCTTTCCATCAAATTGTAATCTTGGGGGTCGTATCTGATAATCCCATTAAGAATTGAGGTGTACAGGTTAATGGGTTTCTGAGTCTTTCGCCACAGCTGCTTGAATTTATTTTTGTTTCGGTTGGATTATTGCAGCACGCAAATGCTAGGGTTTTCTTTTGGGGAAGTTTTCTTTTGGGAAATTTAGGGTTGTTGAGGGGTGAATGCATCCTCGTGACATGGAGTATTCGCGCGAAAGTAGCATGGTGTTGATTCCCACCCGTTTTGCGTGGCCTTATGGTGGGAGAGTTGTGTACATCAGTGGCTCGTTTACGGGGTGAGAGTTAAGTAGCATTTGAAACTTGTTTATCTTACTGTTAGTATAATTTTGTTCTCCCTTTTTCAATTGTTACAAATGAAAATGTACATTTAATGAGTTGTAGTGGTGCATGCTAAGATTTTCCGTGTTTGATGGTGAATTGAAAAGGTGGACGCAATGGCCGATGACCCCGGTCGAGGGTTGCCCTACTGTGTTTCAAACAATTTGTAGCCTGCCTCCCGGTTATCACCAGGTTGGTGTTGGACCTTGGCGTCTGTCTGTAGAAGCTTTGTAGTGTTTCTTCGAATAATTTATGCTGATTGCTCGAGTTGATCGAAGGGAGACTGTATATTCTCTTATATGGAATTATGGCATTTTGCTGGAAGTCACCAGCTAACTGAACTCATGGCAATTGGCGTGCAGAGATCCCATATTTTCTATATTATCCGCATGTTTGAGGCAGCATTTGTTATATTATGAACCCACCTTGAGTTTCTTGATAACATGAATATTTGATGATTCTTTGGTAGATGAGGCTTAATATTGTCTCTTGTTTTTGGTACTGTCTCATTGGTTGGGTATTGTTTCAGTAGCCTTTGATACTATCTTAGTTTTTTCTGTCGTCCTATAATCGGGATGATGGCCTTTTGGACTAAGATAATAATATGCTTGAACCAAAATACTTGTATGTAACTAATCGACTGACTTTATTTTTTCTTTAAATAATTCTGACATATGCTGATTTTCCACTCCCATCTCAATTCCAATGTAACTAATCTACTGATCTTTTCTCCATTATGCTGTGCTTCTCAGATTCCACATTTCCATCAGAATTGCTTGATATAAACTTTGATACCCAGGATAACACAAATTTGCATATAAAATGATGTATGTGCTTATTGATCTATGCGATATCAGATATAAGTTGGAGGAGAAAGAAAAGTAACAAATTTGACATGTAGTATACCTCTGGTTGCTTATGCCATACAATTTCGAAACAACTGCTGTTAAATTGTGGTGAATCTGATTGAGTATATTTCTGTAATTCTGTGGCTTGTGATTGAAACTTTAGTAAGTCACTATCGTATTATTAACAAGCCCTTCATTTGCAGTACAAATTTGTGGTTGATGGTGAATGGAGACATGACGAGCGTCAGCCTTGTATCAGTAGTAACATTGGAACAGTGAACACTATCCTTTTGACTAGGGAATCAGATTTCCGTCCTGCAATGCCAGGCTCACAAATGCCTCCCTCACCCTCAGGTCCTGGTTCTAGTATGGATGTAGACAATGAGGCCTTTCAACGTGTGGTACGACACTGGTCTACACTTGTTTAATTTATTCATAAATCTTTTCTTATTGAAACTTAATATTAGAAACAATAGGTGAATGCCGTGAGACAGAATCAAGCTTTTATTCTTTTGGAAAAGCTTCAACAATGGGAAAGATTTAAAGATTGATTATTTGTATCACAGAGGAACTTATAGTTCAGAAGTATAAATATATTATTGTTTAGCATCATTTGGTCTCTAGATTATGTCTGTGCCACCATGTGGTCAGAGATTATCTCATGCCACCCCTTTCATGATCAACCACTGGAAAAATGAGTTAAGTTACTTCATGGGCAATTTGTTCTGGTCACAGGTTCGAGTGACAGATGGTACGTCTCCTGAATCCTTTCCAATGATATCAGATGCAGATCTAGAGATTTCCCGGCAACGTGTTGCTGTGTTTATGTCAACGCACATGGCCTACGAATTGCTTCCCGAGTCTGGGAAGGTGAAGATGATGATTTCGTCTTCAAGAAATATCTTCCAAATGTTGTCTGTGATAGTTTATTTGATCCGTTTATTGGATTCATTTCTTTGCAGGTTATCGCATTGGATGTGGACCTGCCTGTAAAACAAGCATTTCATATTCTGCATGAGCAGGTACTGTTATTTGTTGTTTGTGGGTCAAAGTTATTTACGGTCCTATGGAATAAGTATGCTGTTTGCTATCCGTTTTGCTATTGCATACCTATCAGAATTGGCATTTCTTGTTCATTTTAAGAACTTCGAATAGCGTGGGGGCCGTACAAGTGTAATGAAGACATCTGCTATACATTGTGTGAGTTCTTGAAGTAATCAGTTTAAGTTGGAACGAAGAACAGGATATACATTTTTTAAACCAGTCCCCTATTTTATCCTTCAAAATTTTGGATTCCATTGCTAGACATTCTGTATAGGGAACAAAACTTGAATCATGCCTTTTGTTTTAATTCCATAAGAATCAGCGGGGCTGTAACTAAACTGCCCCACATTCATTCCACTTTCATTTGAGTGCCACTCTCTAAACCGACAAATTTCTTCCAGGGAACCTCTATGGCGCCCTTATGGGACTTCTCAAAGGGCAAATTTGTTGGAGTGCTAAGTGCGCTGGATTTTATCTTGATCATGAGAGAGGTACAGACTAAGCTTTCTGCCATTATTTTGTCATGAGGGAATTTACCTTGACTGAGCTTATATATTAGCCTCTTTTTCCAGGGTATCCATCCCCTTTCTCAATTCCTTGTTCCTGATGATACAAACTGTGAAAGTAATATATCTATTTCGCAGTGTTCTTATCTTTGCTTGTTTTTCTAGGAGGAAAAACTAACTTTCCTTCTTATGTGTTATTTGTTCGGACTTGTGTGCCTGATGGGTACATTAGATGCAATTACTTTATACTGGATTCTTTGTTGCTGGAAATGGGACAGGAGAAAGTATCAACTCTCTAAATAATGCTCTTAATGAGTGAAATATTGGATTTTGCAATAACTGATGCTACTGATTATGTCCTATATTGTGATAAGGAACCACGATGACCAAGATCGACCAGTTTTTTGGTTCAGGAGGTTTGTCTTTTGGATTTTTAAAATAAGAAAGCATTTGGATGATTACATCACTTGAGCCTCCCGGATATTTGGTGCTGCCAAAACATGTACTGTACATATCTTGATTCATTATCCTAGTTTTGTTGCTGAACGTTCTTTCGCTCAGTTGATCTCTTTTTGCCATAACATGTGGCCTGTGGGCGTGTACGACTGGTTAGCAGAAGAAGTATTGATCGTTACTGGATCATAGCTTTTTGCAAAAAAATGACTTTGTTTAATTTTTAGCATTGTTTCTCATTTGATTATTGTTTATTTGTTCTCTAGTGAAAAAGTCTTGTAATATATTTTCCTTTTGTTATCAATGTGTGGCAGCTGGGTCGTCATGGTTCTAATTTGACTGAGGAGGAGCTTGAAACACACACGATATCTGCGTGGAAAGAAGCAAAATCATATCTGAGTAGTCAAGTTAATGGGCTAGGAAATGTAGTTTCGAGACAGCTGGTACAAGTAAGTCTGTATGCTGATATGATAAATGTCTGGATGTGAAAATTGCGGAGCTGGAACAAGTTAAAGATTTTAAATCACATATTCTATCGAATGGAGAATTGGTTTACATCTTCCCCTGTGATTATTTGTTTGGGCATGTCACGAATATCCTTCGCCTTACCAAATTTCAGCTAGTTTCACAAAACAAATGATTTGGGTCAATTTTCTATATACATTCTTTTCTTAATTTCGGAATTAGAATCTAGGCTTTTATTTAATGTTAATGTGGTGATGAATTTCAGGCTGGGCCAGATGACAGTTTGAAAGAAGTTGCTTTGAAGATTTTGCAAAATGGTGTTGCCACAGTTCCCATCCTTCATTCGTCTTCAGTGGATGCCTCAAACCCTCAGCTGTTGCATCTTGCTTCACTTTCTGGAGTACTTAAATGTGAGAAAATTTGAAGCATAAAAATTGCTTATATTTTAGTTTCTCAACAAGTTTATTGATTTTCAGGTATTTGTCGGTTTTTTAAGCACTCACCAAGCTCGTTGCCGGTACTTCAATTCCCACTTTGTGCAATCCCGGTGGGCACTTGGGTTCCAAAAATTGGAGAGCAAAATAGGCGGCCATTGGCTATGTTGAGACCTAGTGCTTCACTTAGTGCAGCACTTAATTTATTAATTCAAGGTATTTGTGATACTCTTTACATCCTCATCCGTTTCTTCTTCTAGGTATAGATCGACCAACTTATATCTGTAGTAATTCATTTGCTTTTTCTTGTGGCCATTTGGTACTCGTTTATCGTTGTGATTAATTGAATATTTGTTCAAGACCATATTCAAAATGTTCACCCAGTTAGTTCCATAGTTCATTTGGTGGAAGTGAGTGGGAAAAAATTTCTTGCTATCTTGTCTTGTGTCTTGAAAATTGAAATGGATGATTCCAGGCTGGATCGTTTACTCTTGATGCACTGAAGTGAGTGTGCTGTGGAATTTTTACTTTTAATTTACGCAACTTTCTTCATTCAATTCCAGATATGCAATGTAATCGACAAAGAATTTAAGCACTATTACATATTAATGTTTCATTTTCTGGTTTTTGACTAGTTACTTAGAAACTCTTACTCTTGAGTCTTGATGATGTTCTCTTTTGCAGCGCAAGTTAGCTCGGTCCCGATAGTTGATGATAATGACTCTTTATTGGATGTATATTCACGAAGGTTAGTACTGTGTACAATATAATTGTGTTATGTGAGTTATTTTTCCGAAACTTGGATTTGGTATCCTAACATATTAGTCTTGTGCAGTGATATCACTACTTTGGCAAAGGATAAAATTTATACCCACATAAATCTTGAAGAAACAACTATTCATCAGGTAATAAGCTCTGTGTGATGACGTGATTTGAAGTTTACGCAATTATTGGGATACAGTTGTAGCATTAGCTGCCTAGATAATTTGATGCTTCATACGGAAACCATGTTTCACACCGATCCCAATATCTTTTGTTGTTTCAATTTATTTTTAATTCTTGTGTCGATTCTCTTAAATACAGGCGTTGCAGTATAGAGATGACCCCTTTTCAACATATGGTTACAACAATCAAAGATGTCACATGTGTTTGCGGTCTGATCCGTTCCATAAAGTCTTGGAAAGATTATCACAGCCAGGTTACCTTCTGTTTTTCTTTATTCCTCTTAAGATATTTCTCACACTCTCCCTTCGATTTTCTTTTATATTTTTCGCTTTCCACAATTCTACCAAATAAATGTACAAATGAGTGTTTGCAAAAAGTATGCTTTCTAAGATGCCCAAGTTGTAAAATGTAGTAAAAGTTGAAATTTCCTGAAGAATAGAAACAGATGTATAGAGAAAGGCACCTATATTAAACAAGATACTCAATTTCATCTCTTTTATATGGCGTCACGCGATTATCTTTTTCAGGGGTAAGGCGGCTTGTTATTGTTGAAGCTGGAAGCAAGCGTGTAGAAGGTATAATTTCACTAAGTGATGTCTTCCGGTTTCTCTTGGGTAGCTAAAACAATGAGTTCAAATGTATCCTGCAATGGTCCCTTTCATACATAGAAGTATGCAGAAAGATGGGGTATAAGTTGATATCGTGAATTGCCCCCCAACGCACGTTGCTGTCTCCCTTGAAGTTGTCCCAGTCAAATTTGTGCTGATTTTCATGGGAATGAGAAAGCACGGGAGCCGCTAACGCGCGCTTGTTGTAGAAAGGTGGGAAACTAATAAGGGAAATATCATTGGATGATTCAAATCTTTTTTTTTTTCTTTTCCTTTTTTTAATGCTGTTCTCTAGTTAGTCTTGTTCTTGATTGATCACCATCTTTAGTGTGGTGATACTTTTTGGTTGAATTGAATTGAAATGAAATGGACTTCAGTACCAAATTATATAGAACAGTCTTTTTTTTTTTTTACATAGCCCATCTAAAATGTTGTTTTCATGTTATTTTATTGTTGAAACTGAAGAAATAATAAAGGTATTCTCGTTTACAAATATTCTATATGCAATTCTATATTGAAATGAAAAATGGGAAATATATCATAAAAGAAAAGTGAAAAAAAAGGGCCCAATTTAAGGTAAAGACTCCATTAAGGTTATACCATCAATTTTTTCACCAAGGCATCACAAGTGAAATAAATAAATTCATATTTAGTTCTTATGTTTTGCCTTTATATCAATTAACTCCGTAAAGTTTTAAAAGTAACAGATAAATTTTTAATGTTACTAATTTGAAAATTTTATCTAATTTATTTCAAGTTGATGTTTTAATAACTTATAAGGTAAGAATGTGGTAGGAAAATTAGTCTTGAAATATGTCATTTTAAGGGTGCAAGACAAAAATATATTTATTGATTACATAACTTTTTTTCGAACTTCATTTTTTATCGGAAAAGTTGTTGAGGGTCTAACATAAAACAGATTAGCAATTAGATACTTATCTTCTTTTTTTTTAAGAATTAAAATGATAAAACTCAAAATTGTAGTGCTCGCAAATTCGCAATATATTTACAGAAAAGAGGATTATTTAACAATTTGTAAAAGTACAGGGACCAAACCCGAATTTACCCAAAATATTTGAATGCCTCCTCTCCTCCAATGGAGTCGAAAGTAGATACGATACATACATTCAGAGAGAGAGGGAGAGAGATGGATGGACTGACAGAAGACGAGAAAAAAGCTCTGCGAGGAAGCAAATTCGCTCCTCTTCCGCCTGCGCCTAATCAAACGCGAACTCAACCCAGGTACTCCAACTTATTTATCGAGAATGTATATGTATAAACGTCGATTAATTGCGTATATTGGCGAAATCAAGTTCCTGTAAACTCTGGTTTAGCTTGGAAGCGTGAAATTCATCAATGGTGTAGCTATATTGTGAATTTGCTTTTGAAAATGTGATTAGGGTTTCTAGGCATATATATAGCGTTTGTGTCCTGAGGTGTAGTTAAATTGGGTTGGATAGCTTGTGTTTGATATGTGCTGCTAGTGTTGGTGTGAATGTATGTGAGGAAATTGAATGTATCATCTTGTAGTATTAGATGCTTGGTTGGGATTTGGATGCTTTTGTTTTGGGTTTTGATTTGTGCAACTGTGTAAAATCAGGGTTATGTTGTGTGTAGGCTGCCACACCCTGGGGGGCCGATGAAGACGAATAAAGCAGCTGCGTTGGCTAAATTTCTTGAGAGAAAGCTACAGGAACCAAATGGATTGGCTTCTGTGAATCCCAAGTTAGTGGAATTAGCAGTGAAAAATGCCAAAGAAACTGTTCAAAGCAGTATGAATTCCTCATCTTCTCTTCTTCTTGTACTCTTTTTGGATGAAATTTATGCTTCCTTGATGGTGTTTTCTTCTTCTGCAAAAGTTTGCATTTTGGGATTGAAATGCTGAATGTTCAAAATTTTTGTTGGTTAGTGTTGTGGATTAAGTTTTATTGGAAACCAAAAGCTTGAAATAGATAGACATTCACCTGATTCTCAGACCTGGATTCTTTGCTGGTCTTCCTGATTTCATGCTTTCACTGGACTTCTGCTATATTCTTTTTACGTTATGTTGCATATGTTAAAATCAGAGGCAAACCAAGTCTGGATGCGGGTATTTTGGGTTCTTTCTTTTTGCTGAACCACAAAGTAGTTTTCCCGTGTAAACTTGCAACTTATCAATGGATATAAATTCGGCATTTTATGTAGATTATAATTTGTTCTGGAACTTCTGGAATAGTTCATTTGAGTTTATTTGTTTTTCTGTATGAGTGGTTGGTTAAAAAATGTGTATCATCTTTCTGCAGCCCAGTTTGCGAAAATTCGATCATATATTTTCCATGTAAAAATCTAGAAAGAGACCAAGATTGATATTGATTGTCTTTGCCCTCATTTATTATATATTGAACAACACGAACTATTATATGTTGTTTGGTTTCGTCATTTCTCATGCTCATAGTTTGTGTAAATAAACATTGTAGTACGACCTTGTTATATACATAGGTTTCAATTAAATCTTTTGAGCTTGTTCTCTCGTACATATTATCTAGGTGGAACTTCTACATCCGGAAGAATCGTTCATCATGTAAAAACTTTTGGAGACAATGAGGTATTTTCATATTTACAGAGTTCCATTATTCATCTAACCTTTCTTCTTTATAATGTGGTGTAATCAACTCCCTTATTCTGAATTTGACAGGAATCAGATGAAGAGGAGGAAACAGAAACGTCCATGTCAATGAAACTTAAGCAAAAGAAGAAAAAAAAGAACAAAAAGAACAAACAAAAGGTACGTTATTATTTGATTTTCATGTCACAGCTATACGAGAATCATTTCTCATGGTGAGATCCTCTCAAATGTAAAGCAGAAATCTGAAGAGTCCATTGCTGATACGTCGAAAAGACCTAAGAAGAAGCTGAAACTATAGTCGAATTGATGTTACGGGATCCAATACTTTTTGATAGATCATAGGAGGCCAAAGCTGTGAATGAATGGATACACCCTATTTTTTCTGTAACTTTATTTATTACATACATTTCAGAATAGATAGGAGAGAAGAAAATTTGTCGGGCGACAGAACTTGAATTTGGGATTCCCTATTGTACATTGCAAAGCTATTTCAGCCTGGGAAACAATTCATGTTTCTAACAATCGAAACATGAATGATTGATTCAGACCGTTTTATGATTACGAGTCACTTTAATCTTGTCTACACATTCGTATCGACTTGAAGCACAAATAAAGTTCCATTTTATTTACAGTTCTTGGACGAACCTCCCCAGTTATCAATTTTTGCAGGGGTAATTACACCGACACGCCCTGGGAATGGGGTTTTGCATAATTACACTAGCCCTCGTCAAAGTGAGTTTTGGTGATTTCTCAAGCTCCCAAGGAATAATAGATTTCATTTTCCCACAAATACCTATTATGGCAGATGTAACTTTCAATCTTTAGGCAAGAAAATAATAATCTCAGTTGTCCACAGTATAAATAGGGATGTTAATGAACCTAGGCGGTTTGCAGCTAACCGAACCAAGCTGATTAAAGTTCAAATTCGAATTCTAAAAATTCAAACCAAGATCGAGACGAACTCAACTCCAAAACTTTTTTATTCTTGTTCGTAGCTCGCGAGCCGACCTATTATATTTCAAAAGGAAATTGCATGTATATATATATATATATAATTATATATATAATGTTTTATTTATTTATTTATTTAATAAAAATTTTATCTTGAGTTCGAACTCAAATTATTGGATGAGCCGAGCTTCAAAAAAAAAAAATCATCGAACTCAAACACAAGCCCTAACCGAGCAAAATAGATTCGAGACAAACCTCAAGCCAAAAAAGAAAAAAGAAAAAAAAATCAGTTCGGTTTATTTCGTATACATCCCTCATGTTGGAGCAAGGACAAAACCAGAGCAACTTCATTAAACCATGAACTTATTTTCATCTCTCCAATTTACAATTTGCCAATGGCATCCCCTACTCAAATGCAAGCTGCAGACTAACTGCTTATATAATTGCACAAGCAATGACACTACAACATTTACTAAATTAGAAACTAGCTACTCATCATAACCAGTTAATCACAAGAACCAACCGAAATAAGTTGTAGAGGTAATAATCTACTTGGCCAATCAATGGCAACAGACCAACTTAGATATATATATCAACAGGGGCAGAGTTAGCGAAGATGATTGGGTTCTGCGATCACGAGACTTAAGTAGGTATCAGTGCCAGTATTTGGTTCTTGATTATGCCCACGCATTTCTGTATTTCGGTATAAATAGGAAGGTTTTGCGAACTGCGTGGCTGCAAACTCGTCACAGCAGAATCGAGGATCTGTGCCACGTCAGATGGAGGGAATTGTCTCTCAGTACATTTCTGCAGATATATGAGTACAATTGAATCAGTCGGCACGTATAAGGTTGGGGTGGGGTGGGGTGGGGATGGGATGGGGGTTGATTTCTTCTGGTATAATTTACCTGAATCATAAGCAAAGTGGCTACACATTTTGTGATGAGCTCTGAAGGAATTCGTGCATCAATATCGGATACATTCTCTGATTTAGGATCATGTGCCTGCAAAATTCACATTAAAAAGAAAATTAAAGATAATGAGGAAACGAAGCAGCACGAGCCAAATAGAAATAATTATTTACCACTGGTATGCAGGAATCATCAGAGGGAAGCCGTTCATTCACATAATCTATAGCTTCCTCGATTTTCTCAATCTCTATATTCTTGAGTGATGATAATGCCTGCATAAGAACACGGAGAAATTTCTCAAAAATACAAAAACAGAGATTATTTAATTAAAAGCTGTAGAGTTGATCAAGCTTCTTTACCTGCAAAGCTGCATGTACCATTGTTCTGGCTTTTGTTCTTGAGCTATCCATGATTTCGTTTACATGAGTTCCTACTTCTTGAGTTTCACGGTCGAAAGAAGTCAACACACCTGGATCATTACCATTGGTCGCTGGCCTCGTCCAGGCAGGCATACTTTTACCTTGATGATACGTGTTTCGTTCCCTCAAACAATGTAAAGCTGAAGCAACCTGCAAAAAGAAAGTTGTGCTCAGATTTTGTCCTTACGTAACTTGTAGATATAAGGAATAATCACCGATTTTAGTTATACCTGTTCATTGGCTTCATTCAATTGTATAAGTACTGCAGCATATTGCTTTTTAAATGGCTCAGAGTCCTTCAAAGGGCTACCACCATCCTTCTGATTTTCAAATACATCATCATTCATTCGCCTCAACTCCAAAACAACAGCTTCCTGCAAACAGTAATGAGTGTACTTGTTCTTAAAATACTAAGCTAATTTCCAAAGAAACTTAAAAGCAGTTCTCAATCCAATCATTAATGGTTAAAAATCAAGGAAAAATCGATACCTTTTTATCAAGAGCACGAGTAAGGTCAGCAAGAGCTTGAATGTCGGCTTCCTTAGCCTGGACCTGAGCTAGCGTACTAGGCTGAGAATATGCTGTTTGATGGTAAGTGCCGGTATCAGCATGTCCAATCCTCGTCTGTGTATTAGCATTAGCAGAATCAACCTGATAGACAAACAAAGGGTTAATCATGGGGCTTAGACAGCCTATCGAATCATTATTTAGGACGTGGATGTTAGACGAATATTTTTTCGACAAAGCCCAATATTAGCCTGGCCGCTATTCAGACTTCTTTTGTTTTAAAATTTAGTTCTTTTTTTCCTTCCCCTGAGAAACTTACCAAAACTTTTTCACTCATATTGATAGTTAGTGGCACTAAAATTGGATGCATTAAACAAGTAAAAACTTGCGACAAGGAAGCAGGTAGGGATAATTTAGAATGAAAAGTTAAAGACAGAAGTCATACCTTTGCCTGCTTCAACAAACCAGCAGGATTAGCCAATGAAGACAACTGAGAGATACCATCACTGTTATCCAGATGGTCACCTGGCAAAAGCTTAACATATTCTTTAGCTCGTCGGTTTACTTTTGGTTCATTGAAATTCTCAAAGAACTTATTAATTGAAGCTGCGTGTCTTTCAAGTGATGCAGGCATACTCTCAAAAGGATCTAAGGGCATGCAGTCAATGTCCTGACACGGAAAAACAAGTGCATGAATTCTACATAAAAATGAGAGAGGGAAATAAAAATGAAGCATAAATGAGGTAAATTTACAACATTTGGATTTGGAGAAAATTAGCAGAAACTGTCCAAAATTACACATAATTGCAAAAACTTAGTGGCCAATTTATGATTTACATAGATGCACATAAGACAGATTCTCAATTGGGGAAGTAGATTACCATGACAAATTCAACCCCGAGTTCATGTCGGTCAAATTGAACCCTACACTTAGAGTGATCGACAGTTAGAACTCTTCCATTGTGAATCTCCCTTGTTTTTGGATGAATGGCAATGACAGGCTGTCCAACATACAACGGCCGTGCAAGGTCAGTTGGTAATCCTTCCGTTAAACCTTCACGAAGGTCTGTATAATGTTTTCTGACAGAATCTCTGTACTCATTGAGTTTCTCCTTTTCTTCCTCAAGGAATTGTTCTGAAAATCGGCGTGGTTTACCAAGAGAACTGTTTTTACATAAGAACAAACAGTTATGCATTGCCATGATTTTAATTCAAATTTTAGAAATAAATATTGAATTTTTATAAACAGAAGACATATATTACCTTCTTATTACACCCCACTCCACTCGAGTTAATCTTGGAACATGACCTAATCCAACGTGATAAAGATATTCAACAAACTCCCTTTTAGCAAACCAAGGATAGTCAATAGCGCTGTAGAACCATTCATAAGTGCACCATCTCCTTAGTCGCGGATTCAACAAACAATTAGACAGTTTTTCCTGTCGGACAGAATGAACTATGAGTCGACAACAAAAAGTATATATATAAATATGAACTATGAAAAGTCAATTTTTTGAGTTATCCAAAAAGATTCTTGATTTGAAGAAATTGGACAGCACACAACCTTAAGTTTAAGTGTTGTTTCGTCGAGCGAACCAAATGGCAGATTATTCTGGCCATTTGAGATTTTATCAGGAAATTTCAAATCTTTCTGAACCTGTTGTTTTTTGAGGTCTATCTTTCGTCTGCTCCTAACTTTAGTAGGTAAATTGACATGGTTAGCATCAGGGACCTGTACAGCTGATTGGGCTGAGTCACTCCCTTCTTTCCTTAAATCTGTACTGGAAGAATTTTCTGAAATTTTCACCAATTTGGGTGAACTGTTTTGGGAGGATTTCTTACTCTTAGCCATTAACTTCTTCCCCGTGTCTCCAGCCTAACGCAAATCAACATAACTATCAGAGAAGAGTGTAAACCAGACGAGTAGAATATTGAACATCAACATACGCAATATTACAAAGAAAGAATAACCCTCATGTTGATAAAACTAAAAACTTTGGAACTCCATAATTCATGCAAGCCAGTTCTAGAAATACAGATTCAAAAGCCTCACTAGATCTTAAAATAGTTATGCTTCACCAGATAGGTACCTCGATAGCTGGAGATTCCTTGAGAAGAGCATCAGGATGAGCTTCAGTTTTCTGAATCTGCAAATGTATACTCGAGTAAACTAACCATGCTGAAAATAAAATTTCATAAGATATAAAGGCAATGAAAGAGTTTTACACTGTATGATTTTCTCACCTTAGATTTTTGTGTCTTTTGTTTTTTTCTTGTTGTTTTGGAATTTGGCTGTTGAGGAGCCTCGTTTTCTTCAGGAACCGAACTATCATCAAAGGCTGAAACTTTCCCAGCTTTTGATGTTTTCCTGGAAGCAACATCCGAACTTGAAATCAGATGTCCCTTAGTTCGTACGCCTGAGGATCTGCGTTTTTCTTTTGGCTGGTTTGGTGGGGGAGCTTCCAATGGCACAGACTCATCAACATGATCATCATTTTCATCTTTAATCTGAACTGTCGACTCTGATAAATAGGAAAATAGTTGAATCAACAAACATCAGCGAAAGTTAAAATACATTATGAGAATCTAATGACTGAGAGTTCCGTCCTAAAATTCATTCTCCCATTTTCTCTAGCGGGCATTTGGAAATAAGACTCCATTTCGTAAGATGGAAATTCTTTTCCAAAGCCATCCTCTTAATTGAAGTAAATCAACCTCTAGTTATTCGGCTTTACAATAAAAATAAGCGAAGACTTACAATATTCAACTTTCATCAACATGATTTTAATGTAAGTCAAGAAAGACCTGAACTTATTAGCATTTACAAATCATCTAAAAAAGGAAAAAAGGGATGTAGATAAGGTACCATCTTCATTTTCTGTTGGCATCATCAATGACAAATCAGCTAGAGTTTGTAGGGCATCAAAGGCAGCGGATTCATCTGCAGAGATCACTTATATCATAACCTTGAATGCCATGGCAAGTAAAACAGTATATCTACTGAAAACTATCCGTTTCAACTACCACGAGAATATGAATACTCGCAAAGAAAAGGACTTTGACACTCGTATCAAAAGAATTAAGGATTGAAGCTTATACAGAAAGAAATGCAAAATGCTGTACCTTTTCTAAACAGAACTTTTTTGCTCTTCTTTCTCTGACTCTGCAGAGGAGATCGAGAATTTGTAGCGTCATTTATCTCTAGATCGAACTTGCCTCTCATTGCACCTAATATTTGACCTTCCTCTGTCCCACTACATTCTTCCTTGATATCATCCAAGTGAATCTCATTGTTGTTATCAACTTCAGTTTTTTTTCGTTCAAGCTTTCTACCTTTTTGCCTTGGAGTATCACGGCCTACAGACTTATACCTAGATAACTCACCAGTGTCAGCTTCAGTGCTTCCTTCTAAATCCTCTTCATCTGTGTCGGC
>JBBMKE010000008.1:6785430-6800696 GCA_037834125.1 Lippia alba
GATCAATATATATCAAGATCATATATATGTATACTTTCCGCCTTTTGGATCGTACCCAAGGCATGGCCTTTGCAGTCCTTTGGGTATCTCTTCATATATATTCCCTTAATATTATCATTCTATGCGCAGTAATATTTTGAGGCTTTGCAAATGTCAAAAGGCATCATTTGCACTGTTGGAAACTTATATGTTTTTTTGTTAAATAGGAAAAGAAATTTCTTTTTAACAATTATCGTTGGGAGTTACAGATATATGTCAAAATATACTCGGGGATAATTGTATGGGCATATCTTAATTTTTGATCTAATTACACAAACTTTATCCTGCAGTTTGCAAAATATAATTACCGGGGATTCCCCTAACATTATTTGAGTGTGAGCACATGCTTTAATTTACAATTATAAGATGTAACATAAACTCCTTTGGAGGGGAAGTGTTCGTAATTAGGTCACTTCTGAGAGTTCTGAGGGTATATATATAGACCGAGAGGGAAGGGGGTGTTGTAATTTTGAGAAATTATATATATATTGAAATATTTATAATTTTACTCCCAAACTAAAATTTTCGCCCCTTTATTTTTGATATTTTAAATTTTGCTCCTTCTTAAATTAAATCTTGGCTCCGTCTAGATGGATAGGTCGCTCTAATTACCTCTTATCACTTAAAGAAAACTTAGTATGACCAAGAACGACATTAAGACATATTGGTCATTTTCCCTTTATTTATATTAACCCTTTTCAATTTTTGCCTCATATTCCAGTAATTACTTGTAATGTATGGATATTTGTAAAAATATCATTTTACATTGTTGTGTCGAATGTGAGGCGACACTCTTCATGTGTAAAATTTTTTAAAAAATATATCATATTTGTGTCATGTTATATCCGTATTATTATATTCGTATTCGTACATCATAAATAGTTACTATCTCTAGAAGTTTAATTAATTAATACTATCAAAGTAAAGATTAAAAAGAAAATGACAGCGCTGTTATTGATAGAAAGTGACCAACTATCAAATTACTGGATTTGATCGAATATAAATTAAACTTTTGATAATGTATCACTTCACGTGAATAGTTGCGACTTGAGATGTGTGTTATGTATAGTTGATGTTATATATTCTCGTAAACCGACAGAATAATTAATCCCATTATATATGATGATGAAGTTTACTTGTACAAGAATTTCATGTGTTACACAACATGATTTAATAGGTCATTTCAAAAGTCTCCCTCCCTCACAAAATTATCACAATTAATGTTGACATTTCATGTGTGGCGGATGTTACCGCAGCGGAATTAGAATTTTATTTGATGGTGATGAGATATTTTTTTTTTTTACACACACGCACATCTAAGTGGAAATTCGATCCTGGGACCTCGCTCTTAGGAATGAATCCATTTACCGCTTGGACCAACCACTGTTGGCATAATGGTGACGAGATTGATAGAATTAATTAATTTCTAGAGATAACCAAAAGTAAAAAATTACATGAAGTGAGGGGCCAACTAGTCTCAGCTCGCCACATATCCTGGCTCAGCATCTGATAGTAGCTTTTTTGTGAAGCGAATTATGGCAAATCTACAACATTTCATCCTTTTAATTTATTTTGTTTGAACTTTAGCTTCGTAATTTTTTATTTTTTGCATTTTCGATCTGATTCTACCGAATATTTAAAAATTCAACTGAAAATTAAAGGTTAAAGGGTGCATTTTTTTTATTTTTTTTCATCTTGTGAGTACTGTCGCATACGAATTTTCTCTACGTCTTTCATTTGATGAAATCTGAAAAATGTGCTTAAAGTCTTAACTCGAGCTCACCATCAGCTTTTGCACTGACAATCAGCTTCTAAATAAGCTGAAGTTGTTAGTTTGATCACTTTGTTACTTAATTATCATCTATGGAATTATTTATATTACCAAATGAATTCTATATTCATCAAATTCAACCAAGAAAAGACAAAACCTCATTCTGATCAAATCAGGAAATTTTCATAGTATATATTACCAAAAGCATAAGTACTTAATGCAGCTTTATTAAAAAAAGCTGAAGTACATATACATGATGATTTAACAACATAAACTAGAGCACAAAAACTTGTCTCTCTTCTCTCTCTCTCCCTCTGCTAACTAATCCGACTCTTCCCACACACAGATTACATGCACCAAAACTGCATATATATTATTATTATTCACTCACACTTATCGGACACACGCTCGTAAACCCTAAGTTCAAAGCCAGAGAGCGCCGGCCCTCTTGAGCATCGGCTTCAAGGATCTACTAAGGTGAAGGCTCATGACTTCGTTCGCCCCTCCGACAAATTCCCCACCAATGAACACCGCAGGCACGGTAGGGTTACACCCCAGCCTCAACAGAGCCTGCTCGATCTCCCGGCCCCTGGAGATCTCATCAAGCTCATACACCATCGGGTTGACCCCGAAATCACAGAAGAGCGATCTTACCGTGTGGCTCATGCAGCACGAGCTCTTGCTGAAGATCACCACCGGCTTCTCGGCCACCATTTTGCTCACTCTATCCATGGTTGTCTAGTTATAACAAGGAAGAAAAGGGTTGTTAACTTGTTGAAGGAGTTGTGAAAGTATATGGTTGGATATATATGAGTGATGTTGCTAAGATGTTTTTGGTTTGTTGTGATGAAATTGGAGAGTGGATAGGGTATTTATATAGAAATCTTGGGGGTAGGGGTGGGGTAGGGGGTTGATAGTCATATATAGTACAATTGGATTGGATGGATTGAGAGAGTTTATTAATTATTATTTTTAATTGTTTTTAATTAAGATTAGATATTTTATCTATGATTAATGTATTAAATCAAGAACGTTATGGTTTAGATTGAAAAGGATTGATGTGAAGGTTGCACGATAACGAATCTCTGCATACGGAAAAAGTTTGAGACGTGTCATTGGTACGGATTCGGATTATCTTAATACTTATCATAATTATATTCTAATTTAAGGATTAAAAGTTGGTACCATATTTACCCTTTCCCAACTATTTTGGTACAATTAAATTAATAATCGAGAAAACGTGAAGAATGTTTTAGTGGCATGTATATATCTTAGAATAATTAAGTAGGGGTACTTGTATTGGGACTTGTTAAGATTGTATAAAATTACAATCAATTAACTCCTATTATGTCGATGCAGATTATTGCGAAAGAATAAATAAATTGGCTAATAAAAACTAATGAAATTGAAGCTCTTAAATTTGACATGGTCTCTTGTTGAATGTTTTGTTAAAGTATTCATTTGTTTTATTTTTTGGAAATTTATTAGTTCTTTTTTATCTGCATAAATATATACAAATTGAATTAATTAAGTGGTGGGATTAACTTTGTTGTTGTAGCTTTCGGAGTGGCATCTGTGAGTTGGAGAAGGAAGTGGATTTATCCAATCGGGACCTCAGCACAAAGTATTCGATTCCACTAAAGTTACATGCACGCAATGAAGATAGAATTTTCTGACGATATAAATATTATATTATTATTTCTTATATTTTTTTTTTTCAATTCAATTCAAGTATTATTGAGATAAAATCGTAACTATCATCTCAATTCAGGTGCTTCATTCATAAGGTCATAATTATACTTGAATCTCATAAGGTTGTATGCATGTTATGCACTTATGTTCAATATTAGTTGGAATAAATATATTAGGAAACCTATAGCATGAATAATGATTAACTAGTTAATGATTTTTATTTTTGTTTCTTGAAAATTTTTAGTTTGGATTCGAAACGGGGAACAAATAAAATTATCTCCAAAATCCAGGTGATGAGTTCAGCTAAACCAAAAAGATAGATCAAGTTTAGTCTCTTGATAGTTCCTTTATTTAATAAATAGATTTTAAACTCCTAATCTCTTACAAATAATTAGTTCGGCTCTTGTGATTTAGTGAGTTATCACTAGACCAAAACTCGGTCCTTAGTTTGTTTCTTGATTAATAAGTCGTTATTATTTTGAATAAAAAAAATTCTCCTTTCTGAGAGGGAATGCATGCATATGTAAGAAGAGGTCCCCAAGCACAACGTTATCCTAGCTCTTTATTTACCTTTGCATATATATTGCTGTTTTGTGACCTCATAAGAATATGTATGCGTTTTCTTTTTTCAAATTTTGGGCATATTTTGATGACGACTCTTGTACATATATGACTTCCCAGTCATCTTGTACAGATTGTATTAATGATTTCCACGTGTTTAACCATTGACATCTCATCTAATTTAATCGAAATCCTAGTAAGTTCACGTTGTATTCAGTCTGATATTTATCAGGAGATAAATTTATGATAGTCGTTATCACTTGCAGCTCGATATTTGTGACATCGTCTGCTGCTTATAGTAAGATATATATCGTCCATAGATATTTAATAATTTATACGTAATTCGATCATCGAATACATAGATAAAGCCAGCAAGTTAGCTTTTAATAGCTACAAGAGTTATATTCGCACCAATACGTACGTGTCCAACTCCACTACACATACCTTTCTGGAATCATACCAAAAGCTTCAAGAATTGCAATATATTACGTTGTTGACAACATCTCTGATCTCTTTTATCCCATATATGTCGATTCCTTACTTGAGGCCACAATCCAACATTAATTTCTTCGAAGAGTAAAACTTAGGGAAAACAAAATATTGTTGTCCCTTGAAGATAATATACATTTTATATCTTGATAATATAGTGTTCAAAATGGACCAAAAAAGAAAAGAAAAAGTGGTTTTATCTGGACAAATCTCAACAGGAGTAAAGGTGGTTCATCTTTTCAAGCTTTTCGTCACCCAAATTTGGAATATTGTTCAAACACGTACGTGTTGCCAATGTCACTTCGAATGTGTGTGAATATATGTGTTTTTATCTTCTTGTTTCTAGTGTGTGTAAAAGTTGTATATAATACATAAATAAATAAATATATAAGAGAATTTGCAAATTTGGTATATCAACTCAATCAATTCGACGTTTTTGGTATGTATCGATGATAAAACAGGACTGTATCTCCAAAATCAAGAATTTTAGTGCACATTTAAGTCGGAAACTTATTTTGTCTGCCAGAATTTACACATGTCAAATTATGAGTTTGTCATATGTAAAATTGGGTTGGGTTTCCGGCAGACAAATCGGGTTCCAATCAAAAAGTGCATTGAATTGCATAATTTTTAAGATACGATCTTATTTTATTATCGAAAAATGATATATACCAAAATCAATGAATTAGTCGAGGTGGTATATTAAATTTTAATACATATATATATAAGATTGGGTCGAAATGTATGTATAAAAAAGTATAGGGCAAGAACAAGTGCCCATAACTGGCCCTAACATGAAGCCAAGAGCCGGTTTGTAGGGTTTCTTATCAATATATCAACTTGATCTGTTTCCCAATATATGAACAATATTTTCATATATAATTCATCGTGCTTTAGAATCTTGCACCACGCACCTACACGTACATATGTTTGTCTACAGACATAAATAAATGCGTACAAACTCATGTATGTACATTACAAATCAAATGACTTAATGGATGCATATGTAAAAATATACAAATACGACACAATTCAAATACAGTAATATTCATGTGAGAAGAGATTAATTAACTAGTATAAACAAACAATGACTATAAAGACCATTGCCCAGCAACAACTCCACCTGTTTGGTGAGCCGAACATCCTCTAATCTAAATCAGTACATCTACACATGTATTATCATTCCTTTCGATATGTATACATAATCCTATTCTCCCACAACATATTACGAAGCTCTCAGCAATCCCTAATAATGTCCAAAGACGGTAACTCTCGATATCCAACTACGTCTTAATAAGAGAAACCCTTGTAAAGTTTTGTTACTTTTGTGAAAGAAAAAGAAAACAAAAAACAGATAACAATCAAATTAGCGTCATATTTGTGCCCATATACACATAATTCCTTTTCTTTTAATGGGGATGAATATTAATTCTTTAATTATACTTAGCAAGATTTGAAATCATGATCTATCAATTTGTAGGTGTAAATATTTACCGGCACTTAAGCTATTTGTTTGTCCATATATATATTTGCTCTGAAATGTGCAAATTGACGAAACCAATTAATATATCTATGTGCGTAGGAATAAAAGGCACAGGGTTTCTGCGGCCATATTTATTCGTGTTTCTAGATTGATGGAGTACTTCTTTTGTACGAAATCTTTGCAAAGATTTCACAGCTGCCATGAAATCGGTATCGGATCAAACTTTCCGCCATTTGCAGTGCACAAAGCATGGGTACTCTGCGTGTATTCCTTGCTATCGTATATATGCCATATTTTATATACATTATATTATATAATTTATATATGTATATATAGCCAATGTATAGCCTTATAACATATCATATTTTTTGAAAAAATAAAACGAAAAAATATCATTTTTAGTCTATATAACTTACTTTTTTTTCTTAGTTCTACAATCTATTTATATTTCAGACCGCGTAAGTGTAATGTTTTTCGATCAATAATAAATGTGTTCTCACATATTTGAACTTAAAACCTATTCTTAAGTTAATATAGCGCTGAATTATTAAGTTTTATGATTTGATAGTAGACTTGGTATGTTATGATTATAGGTCATATGATTATGAAAACGTTTCTCGTGAATCATATAGTTAAGGTGACAATTTTTTATATATCTTGTATATATCAAACGTCAAATAAATAGATTCCCACCAAAAAAAAATCTATTTATTTGACGTTTGATATATACAAGATATGAAAGATAAGCTTTCTATTGTATAAAATTATACATATTTAAAAAACGTGAGACACATAAAATAGAGGCAAACGGGGTATCTCATTTTCTTTTTAATACTTTCAAGAAAAGAATTAATTTGTTTTTCATTTGGGTTCAATTAGATCATAATATATGAAATTATAGTTGCGCATTCCACCCTAACAAATAAGTAACTTGTACAATGGACGAAATATGGACTAACTCTACATCTTGGTGCCAAAATTATACCGTAATATTTGCATTTCAATGGATAAAATCATTGCTCCGATGAATATTTAACGGAGAGGACAGCAAGAGACGAAGATTTTTCAAAAATTTGATCAGTTTTGATGAATCATAAAGCATGAGGCCGGATATGGAGTGCGACTATTCCTATGACGAAAAATAATATTTTTCCAAAAGCGTTTCATTAAAATTGCAAAATTATTTGTTCAATAATTTAATTGAGTAAGGATACCACAAAATCTCATAAATCCTAATAAGAAATCTCATATTTGTGTCATTAGATACTCCCTCCGGAGGCGAGTTCCAAATTAAGCACTAACTCTGAATTTTGTACCCTATCTTCGCGAGTTTATCAGCCAACCCATTCTTTTCACGATAAACATGTTGAACATTTACTTCCCAAGGCAAATAAAGATGTCTTCGACAATCAATAATGATATTTCTCAGTGTGTGATCTTCGATATCATCTCGAATAACTCAATCTAAGACTATCTTCCAATCGACTTCTATCTCAATTTTTGGGAAACGTCTCTCCACGCGAGTTGTAAACCCTTTCGAAGGCCAACTAACTCCACCATATTGATAGAGACTTGCCCAAGTTTCATAGCGTACCCAATTTGCCAATTCCATTCCGCATCTCGGATTATTCCTCCCATTGTCGCCTGCTTGGTGTGTTCAAAGAAACTCCCATCAGAATTCAATTTTATCCAGCCTATCGTCGGCCTCTGCCACTCCATATTTAAGACTGTACTAGTAATTCTGTATTAAAAGTAAAAATCACAAGAGAATTTGGGAATTTTCATCTGAAGTTCTTGCTGCTCAAAAGGAAAGTGTACAGCTAAGGGAAGTTAAGTCCTTTACAGATCTGGAAAGCTATATAAATATCTCCCAGCTCAGCAACACCCACGTGGCTATCTAAACTAAGCAGCAAAGTAAAACACGTTTCTAAAAGCGTGTGAACAAGGCTATTAAAACTGAAAATACAACTAATTACAAAATTCTGTGTGTATGCAAAAAAATTATTAAATCAAATTTTACATGTTATTATTTAATTTATAATTATTTTTAATATAATTATAATTTTATGATGAATAAATTTAATTATATCAAAATGAGAAAAAAAATTAAAGATAAATAAAGGACATAAATAAAAAAGAAAAGAATTTGAGAGTTCTGTAAAGTTTAAGCAGAAAACTGTTGACTAGAATTTATTTTAAAAAAATATAAAAATAAAAAAAAGAGTCAATTACACCAAATGGGTCTCTCGATTATATATAATATAGATGATATAGTAAAATTGTCACGTTCGAATGGGCTTCTATATTGGGTCATGTTATTTGGGCAAGGTTCTGATGTTAAGCCCATTGGGCGGGAACCCTGTACGTATAATGCTTCCTTTCTTGGCCCTAGTAATGATGTAGTGAACTCAGCTACTTCATGGTTTTATTAATTATTTTGATGTCACATAAGTGCTTCCCCAAACTTACTGATACAAGACATTAAATAATTTCTTCCATCTTATAACATATTTTTCAAGTTTTTTAATACCTTTTATTTTAGAAATAAAGTCCTCTGACTTTTTAAAAATAATATAAAGAATTGCGAGCTTAATTATATTTTATCACTAATTAAATATTATATTTGTCATAGTTAAAACTGAAAAATGATGCACCGTCCAAACCTTCAAGATACGTTTATATTTTCATATGAATTCATAAGATGCCGTATTTATTTCTGAGATTGCATAATGTCGCATTTCTATTTAAAAAAAGTTCTAAAAATTAAGTTTAAATACATTTTTTTTTTGTTCTATACTTCATTCATATGCGTCCAGGCAAATTAGACCACTAAAATTTTATTTAATGTTCTCCTATCAATACTAGTTGTATATTCAGAAACTCAAATATAATACTTTTAGTTAGCCTAGTATAATGTTGAGCCGCTCAATTACTTTTGTAAAATTTTAGACATCATAACATTATATTTTGCAGTTTTACAGGGTGTGAATTGCAAAATGTCCAAAAACCGCAAAAATATTCCATTTATGGAATTCAAATCACAGCAGTCAATCAGTACACATAATTGGTTTGGTGATTATTTTCTTCTAGTTGGTACACAAATTATTACTCGGATTTGATAGGCTACGTAACCACCAAAAAGTTCATTAAAATTCAGTACATAAAACTTGCACTTGGGCCTCGAGAACACATAATTGAGGAATAGGGTCACATTCAACACTAATGACAAGTCTCTTCTAATTAGTTGTTCGTACATAGTACACTTTAAAAGTATTGTGAAGTGTAAACCCCTCTTCTATAATCCATGGAAATAGTAATCGCTGATTAGTCGTACAACGATGATTAGTTCGAATTCGGATGCTAGATGGATTGTTCGGTGCATTAGGGGAGTTGGTCATGCACAAAGTTGTTATCTTAATTGTAACGAGGGGATACAAAGGCAAGATTAGTTATTGTATTTAGTATTTACGAGCAAAATTGTGAAATTTTTAACATAAATTTTCAATTGTTAATCAGCCATACAATGGTGATTAGTTCGAATCCGAATGCTAGACAGATTGTTCGTTGCATTAGGGAGTTGGTCATGTCCGAAGTCGTCGTCTAAATTGTAAGGAGGAGATTTAGATGGAAGATTAATTATTGTATTTAGTGAAATTTTAAAAAATTTAGAGTGAATTTTAATTGTTAATCAATCATACGATAGTGATCGGTTTGAATCGAATTTTAGATAGATTGTTTGTTGTACATGGGAACTTGATCATGTTTGAGTCATTAGTTTCGACTTTCGAAGATAAAATTTATAAATGTATTCAATATTTACGAAAGAATCTTTGAATTTTGTAGTGCTAAATTGAATGAATTGCTGTAGCGTTGCTAAGCTATTATGTCATATTGTTAATTTATTAGTTAGAAGGTCCGAAATTGGTTCATCAAATCAAGTATAAATTCACACCTAAACAATATTTTTCTAGGCAAATTCATTTCAAATCATACACCAAAACAATATGGTCCAAACAGAAAGGTATAATTTCAAATCAAACCCTTGTAAAAGATTTCATTAATTAGGGACAGATTTTTAGTTTAACCTAAATTTTCACATGTATGCAATAATTAATATATATCACATCAATGTATCATCCGAAGAGATTTTTAATTTATAATAATGTACGAATATGGATAAAATATGAATACAGCAACTCAAATTTTCTTTTTTAATTCCCACCCGAAATGTATTTGATACGTTATCGAATAACACATGACGAAATAAAATAATATTTTTAAAAATATCAATGCATCATATTTTCTATTATTTAATTTGAAATACAAAAAAGATTCAAAATTTTGAAGCAAATAAATATATTTTTATTTAAACAGAAAATCCACCGTCGATTTCAGTAACCTAATATATATTGTTGATTTTAAGATTTGTCCTAACTTGAATATATATATATAGAGAGAGAGAGAATTCGATATCTTTTTCACAATATAGTCCTGAATTTAAAGTTACGTGGTAATTAAAGTGCGTGAAGTACAAAATATGATACTTATAAAATAAATCTATTAAAATTGTGGATCCAATGCAATATAAATCTCAAACATAGAATATTTTGTAATTTTTAAAAACTTAAAAAAAATTACAATTGTGTCAAACTTCACATATATCAATGCAAATTATCCCAATTATACTTCCAAAAAAGGGGCATTTTTATAAAATTCTCAATGAATTGAAAAAAATTTAGTTTGCTCTCGAGGTCGAAAATTTTTTAAGTTCACTTCCCATATGAGTTTCAAATTTTTACTTTACTCCCTAATCTGGGCAACAAATACGCAATATCACTATTTAAATACACAATATCACGGTTTAAATACGCAATTCTTGAGTTTTATCAAAATGCTGGAATCGCGTATTTAAACCATGATATTGAGTATTTGCTGCTCAGATTGAGGAGTAAAGTCAAATTTTGAAACTCATTTGGGAAGTGAACTAAAAAAAATTTCGATCTGGGGAGTAAACTAAAAATTGAGTTCACAATTGAAGATTTTTTAATAATTTCCAGTCCAAAAAAAGCGTTCAATAATACTTTTAAAAAAAGTTCAATGATTAAAGGGTAAAAGAAATATATTTTTTCAAAAATAATTGCTTTTCATTAAAAAAATGATAATTATATTATGTATTTTATATTCCATGATTGTAGTCAAGACCTAATTCAAGCGAACTCAATCAATTATAATAATAAATGTATCTTATTTATTATTAAATTTGCATTTGTCTCTAAATTTTTTCACTAATTACTGATGTATAGTACTCGTCTCCGTTGCACCAATTTCATCAATCATACTCCGAGTAGAATTAGCCGTATTGGGATACGCTGACATCATTTGTTGATCATGCACGTCACGATTGAGCAAGTAATTGATGGTCCAAAATCTAGGGCTCACACGGCCCAAGAAATACCCGACCGCACCGAATCATTATCCCTTATCATTTTCCCCTTCTAATGGAAAACGTGTTAAGCATGTGAATGTCACATGTTACATGCGGGGCCCCCATTTGGGGCCGAACTGTAATTTTTTGATAATTGAAGGGCCTATCAAGAAATTACTGTCAAATATTCCATGCAGGGTATTTTTGGCATTTACTATAAGGCAATCATCAAATTGTGAATTATATTACATATAAAGCTCTCTCTCTTAATTATTTGAAATTATAATAAAAGTTTATGATTTCTACTAATAACTCATGAATAAAGCAATTTAGTAATGTTAATCAAATTTACATTTATTGTGATTTCTTTTTCCAATTGGATCGGGTTAGAGCCTAGAGGTCAATTTTATAATTTTAATATACCCATGATTTATAAACAAGTGCATTTTTTTCGAAAATACGCATAAATTATTTATAACAATATCTTTTTAGTATGAAAACTATTTTAATGTAAACAATGTCGTTATTTTTTAAATTAAGATCTTTATTATCGACTACATCGACTGAAGGATGAATGAATTCAAAAATATTCTAAAATAGAGAAAAATAACTTAACTTGTGGTTATTTTTTAAAATTTTTATCTGAATTTTCAAATGTTTTAAATTACTATATGTAATTTATAAAAACTTTGAAACTGTCATCTCAATCATTTAGATATTCACACATGTCTAATTTCCCATGAAAAGTTAATAATTTTCAGAAAAAATAAGTTATATATTAACACCTAAATGGCTGAAATAATAATCTGAAAATTTTTACAAAATAAAAATAATTTAAAATATTTAAAAATTCGAATAAGAAATTAAAAAAAATCATAATGCAAGGGGACAAATTATTTTTTCCTCGTATTCTAAAATTAACTACTGTTTGGAAGAAAGAGATTTACCCAAGAAACCCAAATGCAAAATCCAAGAAAAATAACAAACTTACCCCTCCAAATGGGAATAATTGCACATACGTCCCCCAAAATAGTATCTCACACGCGGATTGCACACACCACAACAGTTGGGAGAAGATTATGCAGAGTGCAGACCACCTAACTTAGCTCTTGCAAAATTTAAACTTTGTCTGAAAAAAGATTAAATCCTCCTTTTTTGACTTTCACCAATCACCACCATTACATTTCTTTCTTTCTTTCTTTCTTTCCACACACACACACAGTAGCACCATTATTCCTTCTTTTTTCCTTCATTGATATTTATTGCAAATTTTTCTGCCCTTTTTTTCTTTAGCTTTTGGTGTGTCTCTTTACCTTCTCTCCCCTTGAACAATCGAGGATTTCTTCGATTTATTGATCTGCTTTCGTCTTGAAACGAGCTGTTTTTCTGATCCCTAAATCGAGAGCTAATTGGAATGGCTGATGAGTTGCTTATGGCTGAAAATTTCCCACATAAAAGTTCAAAGATTGGATTTTTATGAGATGGGATGCTGTGAAAAGTTGAGAAAACACTCTTGATGGTCAATTTTTTTTGAATAAGTATATATAGAGAGAATTTTGAGGTGGGTTGTCGTTGTTGTTAAATTTTGTGGTGTTGTGAGTTGATATGGGCTGTTTCCCCTGCTTTGGACCGTCAAAGGAGGAGGGAAATAACAGTAGCAGTGGAGTCAAAGAAGAGTCAAAGAAAGAGTCTTTTAAAGAGGGTTCAGCACCACAGTCTAATAGCCATGTGAATAGAGTGAGTTCAGGTAACATATCTCTAACATTGCTATGTTTTGTTTATGTAATTCTGTTTTGGGAATTTATATGTGCGCTTGAATATTTTGAATTTCAGTTTATCTTTGTGGATATATTTATCTGTAGTGGTATGCTCGAAATATAATATCTGTTTTGGTCTTTGATCTGGGATATTTCTCATTTTTGGTGATCTGGGAGGATTGGGGTAAGATTTAATTTTGGAATCATAGAGCTAAGGGAATGTTAATTGTTAGGGTTCTTGTATGTTTGGATGTTGGGAAGCAAACTCATCCCACATCGGAAGATTGTATGTAGGAATTAATCCGACTTTGTAGAGATTTCTTTGTTTTTGGACTCCTAAACAATTCCATTTTAAGTAAGGCATTACAAATGCTAGAGTGTAAACAAATAGGGTATTTATATATTTTCGCTGAAAATGTATGGAATGTTGCAAAATCCTCTTTTTCAATTTTGGAACAAGATTTCACTTGATGTTGTTCAAAAATATCCTATTTGCTTAATCTCAACTATTTGTACTATGTTTCAGATAAATCAAGAATTCGGAGTAGTAATGATTCTAAGAAGGAACCAACAATCCCAAAAGAGCCAAATATTGCTGCACAAACATTTACATTTCGCGAGCTTGCAGCAGCAACACAGAACTTTAGACCGGAGTGCTTACTTGGTGAAGGTGGCTTTGGACGTGTATACAAAGGTCGACTAGAAAGCACGGGGCAGGTTAGTTGGCGGAATTGTGACTTTCTTGATCTATGTTTTGTGTATTATGATATTATCTAAATAAGTAAAAAGTGTTCTATGTTATATTTCTTCCGTTTATTGTCTGAAAAATTGTTACTTTCCTCAGGTTATTGCAGTTAAGCAGCTCGATAGAAATGGACTTCAAGGGAATAGAGAATTCTTGGTGGAGGTTCTCATGCTTAGTCTCTTGCACCATCCAAATCTTGTGAATTTGATAGGGTATTGTGCTGATGGTGATCAACGCCTTCTCGTTTATGAGTATATGCCATTGGGATCTCTGGAAGATCATTTACATGGTTAGTTACTATAGTCATAATGATTTTCTTTATTTTCTGCTACATCATTAGTTTTGGCCTACAAATCTTTGTTAGTATTGTATCAGTTTCAGCTTTGATAAATATCCTTGTCGGTTAATATGAATATATGTTTGTAGTTCCTTACTGACTGCGAATTACAAATTTTGTTAGTGAGTGTAAAGAGAAATCTGAGTCTGACAATATTGAGCAATATTATTGCTTTTCTTGTTGCATTTATTGTGTTGTTTTCATGTTGGGGAGAAATCAACTGAAAAGTATATAACACTGAAGTATGATAGTACAACTTTATACTGCCTTCTCGACATAGTCTGTGAGAGCCACGTAAAAGGCTCATGTATATTGTAAGATTATGTGCCGAAGTAACATCTGGTAAGTAGTTCCATATATCTCCAAAATTATTGACCATAAGAAAAATGAAATGCTGTTTCAATTCTACTTTTGCTTATATTAGATTTTAATAACTGCATGGTTTTTTCTATGTGATATATTTGGCAAATAATAGTGCTTCAATACTTGTTGTAAGAGCATTTGACTAATAATAGTGTTTCAATACTTGTTGTAAGAGTGGCATCGCTAATAATTGGTGTAAACAGGGCCTTCTCTTGTCTAATATTATTTTGTGTTGATGTATTTTTAACTTTTCTGATTTACTGTAAAATAAAAATGTTAATTCTTGGTTGGAAATTTTCTTCTGGGGTTCAGATGTTCTATAGAGGTCCATAGCCTATCAGACATCATTCAATATATATCTTTAATGCTTGACAAATTATATAAATTATATATTAATAGTCACAAACTAAAATCTCTACACCACAATAATAAGTGTATCTAAAATCCCTACAATTAATTGTTGATTTCCGGCTGATCGAAACCTCTCATGCATATTTGGCCTATTTTATCCCTATGCAGATCTTCCACCAGATAAAGAACCTCTCGACTGGAATACAAGAATGAAGATTGCAGCTGGTGCAGCTAAAGGCTTAGAGTATTTGCA
>JBBMKE010000008.1:6833654-6844253 GCA_037834125.1 Lippia alba
AATATGTATAATAAAAATAAGGTGTTAATAAAATAGTACATATTTTTTAACAAAACGATCCCTGTATAATATGATAATTACATTACAGTCCCTGAGGGTATTTTGGTAAAACTACAATAATACTAAAATATTCAGGGGTATTTTCGGCAATACAGGCTGAAAATGTGACGGAACCCTAATTCCGTCAGGGGCCTCAGTCCAAACACAAACAGGAGGGGGGTATTTGTAATTTCTTCAAAAATATGGACTGCGTTGTAATTACCCCAAATAGCAGGGTAGTCAGATGTAAATATCCCTTTATTATAAGGGCAAATTATATCTGGGTACCCTGTCAGATAGGGTAATTACAATCTAGTCCATCTAGATCCGTTTATTACATAAAAGTAACTAATAGATCATTTGAACTTAGGTCATTAGGATTTCGTTAATATTTCACCTGAAATGCTGAAAATGCTCTTGAATATTAGGGACTACGTTGTAATATAGTGATAATGTAGGAATCGTTTTGTTACTGTGTAAACATATAGGGGTGTTTTTATAATTTTTGATTTTTGGTCTGACGGAATGTCAGGGATTCCGTTAATGACCTAAGTCCAAATGATCTATTAGGGACTTCTATGTAATAAACGGATCTAGATGGACTAGATTGTAATTACCCTATCTAGCAGGGTACCAAGATGTAATTTGCCCTTATTACAATCATATGGTTCTCTTTGAAAATTTTTATATCACCGGGTTCTGAGTGCTAATTAGGTATATCACAGGTTTTTGGTGCAATTAACTTATGTATAAATCCCATAATCATCTCCAACACGGAAATAAATCCATAATCCTCCCCAAAATGGGAAATATCCAATAATCCTCTCCAAAAAAACGGAGATAAATCCTTCATCCTCCCCAAAATGGGGAATATTCTCATAATATTCTCATAATACTCTCCAATGTGGAGAATATCACATAATCCTCTCCAAAGCGGATAATAAATAATTCACACAATTCTCTCCGATGCGGAGAATTCCCTCAATCCTCTCCAAAAGTGGAGAATATATATAAAATAAAACCTTAGCTCTGATACCATGTTGGAAATTACATAGATATGCATAAGAAAAGCAGTGAAAGAGAATAAGTATGAATAATCTTGTATATTCTCAATAATTCCTAGGATACAAACTATGTACATATATATAACTATTTACAATGGAAGTTATTCTAGATAAGACTAAAATATGGTTATAACTTACAAACCAGATAAAACTAAATATTAAATAAAATAGAACTAATTAATAGTTAACTAAATATAAAATAAAATAGAACTAATTAATACTATTAATTATGTACTCTAACAATCGGGTAACTTTGTTCCCACGCCAGAGTTCAATGGCACGCATTCTCCTTCACCTCGTACAAGGTCCTCTCAGGCCATGTCTGGCAATGCGTGTGCCAGGCTCGATGCTCGTTATATGCAATGGACGATTTAGGCTCAAGCCCCAAATTCCATCGAGTTTTTTGTCAACGTTGGTATTCGGAACGGTAGCAATCGTCACTTGTTGGGGCACTTTGCTGGAAAAGTTCATGGGGCTATATTGCTCGGATGGACAATGATTGTTTGAGATCAGTTATGGATTACTTGGAGGTCTAACCTGTTGGACATATGCATTGGAATTCCCATTTAATTATTGGAGGATTATTGGGAATCCCAAAGTGGCATATGAAAGGGTGATTGGAAAACTAAACTTGTCCCATATTGAATTAATAAACTAGTATGGTCAACTATATAAGCTACGATACTAAGTGTGTTATTAATTCATTTAATGTGAGGAGGACTAGAAGGCTCACACGCGGTGCATGCACCGACCCGCCCTCACCCGCGCACGCGCTCGGTCTCGAGCTCGGGCACGGGCACGGGCTGGGGCCATGGGCCGGGCATGGGCGAATGTGGCGTTTGATGGCACAGTTTGCACTTCGCACTTGCGCATCATCGCTAAGAGCCTCGCCTGAGCCCAACCTTTCTTTTTGGGCCAAAATTAACCTAATTCAGCCCAAAATAAAGAAAGTGTCCAAATATATCCGATCCAACTCAGTCTCAAGTGTCCAAATATATCCATATCTGATTCAAATTTTAGATTCACATTGTGTCATATAACAATCAGGTAGTGGGGGTTTCAGGGATTTAATTCAGGCTATTATACCTGAAATAAATCCGTTCAAATTCCAAAATTAAAATTCTGGCCAACACTTGAGAGCTATAAATAGCTCCTCCTGCATACCTGAAAATTACAGCAATACTCACCTAAATTTCTGGCAAATTGCAATTGTCTGAAATCTGATTTTTCAGCTTGACACATATCCTAAAAGTAAATCGTTTACAACCTTTAGCAAACTCAGACAGTAGGGACAATTAACACTTTAACGACAGGGATTACCTGTGTCATTCTGATCCCGTTTTCATACTCATTTTATCAACACAACCTGATCTCAATCGTGTTGCTTGGAGCCCGGCCGTGCCTGAATCTTGGGATAACAAGCTGGACTATACTTCCATTTTACGACGAAAACTTTGTATGGGGTCGACCAATCTTTGCTGGACCTGGAGAAGCTCCACCAGAAGGAAAAGCGTTTTTGTTTTTGATCCCAAATCCAACTAGTGATGGGAGCTTATCCCAAACCACACATGACCATCTTCGAGAAGCTCCTCTATGATATATAATTGATTGAGTATTTTATTTGAAGCTATTTCGTTACAATTGTTTGGAGAGTTGGATATTTGGATTTTTTTCATTAAGTATTTAGTTAAATTTTTCATTTTGAACAAACACAGTAAATGTCTAATAAGTGGAAAAGTTAACGCCCGAAAGTCCAAATCAGGAGCCTCTTGAACTTCATTTTCTCTTTAAACAGAGGAAAAGAATGAGGCAAAAGTTACCATGTTTTTGTTTTTTTCACTTTCCATGTAAGAAAGAAATTAGAAGAAGAGGAAATAAATGTGTTTAGACTACTTTTACGACAAATGTCATCTTTAGTTCCTAAAGTTTGGAGTTTGTACCACCTTAGTTTCTAACATTTTAAAAGTAATAAACAAGTCTTTAATATTACTAATTTATTTCAAGTTAGTCTCTTAACAACATTTTTAGATTATTTCAAATTTGTCTCTTAACAACTTTTTTAGTGAAAATGTATCCCGAGAAAATCCTATAATTTATCTTGAAAGTTGATCTTAATAACGAATAAAATCTCATTTCGTACTTCCACATCTTTGACAAATTTGAAAAGGAAATTGTATTGCTTCTCTGTTATTGTTTCAAAGCCTCGTCGAAGTGGTGATTCTTGTTTTTGCAAAATTGCACACCTTATTAACTTCATGCGACGTACGCCTCGATAACTTCTTCAAATAGTGTGATTGTTGCTCGTTTGGTCCCATTTACCACGTTTAGGGTAGTCATATATCCGTGTTGTTCGAGCATTGTATTTTAGTTATTTATATATCAAGGTTTTAACTTCTATACAATGATGGCCTTGAAACCAAAATCCGACAACCCGGAAAAGAGAAATTATCGGTCAAAGATGGTGCACAGATGATAGAGCTTTGTAGGCGAATTCCGACTATCAATAGGAACGAATGGGGTATGGGTTTTGTTGGTCTTGGAGAGAGAAACACAATGGTGGTGGTCTTGACTCTTGAATCATCGTGACGGAGGAGAAATCGGCGGTCAAAGTTCATCTTGTATTGGTTCGAACAGAATATTCCGCAAATATTCCGCTGGAATCGTGCAAAAGGAGTAATGTGCAAAAAATTTGAAAGGTGAGGGGTGAAGTCGCGCAAAAAAAAAAGGTTAAGGGGGAAAGTGCAAAATATGCCAAAGGACAGAGAGATTGCCGTAATTTATCCTATTTTTTATATTGATCTTTTGCGGTTGTTGCAAGCTTTATATCATAATGTGAATATGTTTTCAATTGAATCGACCTTTATTTTGAAGTAATAGTATTTGTTCGTCAAGTATTAGTGGATTTTGTGATTCCATGCACCCAAAAAATATTATGTTATTTACCTTGTAGTGAAAATATTTGTCTCAAATGTTAAAAAGAACATTTAGTTATAAGGTTGGTTTTCTATTGTCTAGATTACCTTTTGTAATTTCTGACAATAATGAATCGCTTCTGTTAGGGTTATTTCGTTGGTGGTCCTTATTTTCTTGGTCATACATAATTCCTCTATATTTATTTCCTTTGAGGATGTCGACTTGTTCTATGGTGTTCTTTTTTTTTTTCCTTTTTTCTTTTATTTTTCTTTTTGGTTATGTGTTTGTGTCATACATTGCTATATTTGCTTCAACTCCGAAATTTTCACGTTTGTTCCCTTATTTTGTACTTTAAAAAACCATCATTCTTCTATAATTGGAAAGTCAACCAAAAAATTAATTGTGACAGTTTCAGACCTTCACCAAAATCAAAAAATTAAATTAATAATAATTGTATCATATATTTTAAATGTCTAATTATTTCCTCACTCGAGATTAACATAACATATAATTTTTGGCAAAAAGACATAGCTACTACAGCGTAATTGGAAAAGGAAAAGAAAACTCAGAAGCATTTCATAGAATTCTTAGGTCAAAGAAAGGATAAAGTGAGAGAATGGTACAATAACTTGCATTTTGGTAAACTTATTTCATGGATCACGCATACGAGATTTCATGCACAACATTCTTATTCTGTATTATATGTTTCTTCAAACAGAGTTGCGACAAATTTTTAATTCCCAATCTCTTATTCTGAATACTCTCTCGTTTCAAACCCTTCCCCCGCCCGGTCGATCTTACCGAAAAATTCCCTTCTCGTCTATATTTCTAAGAATCCGAGACCACTCCGAGGTCTCTCCGATACGTTCCTTTAGCGACCGTATCAGACCAATAGTATTAATAGTGCTTATACAGTTACTAACTCTTGCAATATATAGGTTTCATTTCCATTTTCATTTGGGGCTGATTGGCCTTGAGCATAGTGTGGACTTTGATTATTTTATTAAGTATTACATGTACTTGACTAACTTCCCGATTTAGAGGAGTAATAAATGAAGGGGATCTTCGTTAAAAGCCCTTAGGCCACATTGACCCGGTTTAATAAAAGAAAGAAAAATATTACGAACCTCAAACCTTCAAGAAGTGAACCAAGTAAGAGATGGTGTGTTAATTTGGATCCACTGAGACAGAGCTTGCCTAGAAAGAACACAGAACTACAAAGCATCTGATAGAATTCTTAAGGATTCCAAAGAAAGGATAAAGTGAGAGACTAGTACAAAGTACAATAACTCGCATCCATGAAGACAGGCCTTGCTAAAAGCATTTTGGTAACCTTACTTATTTCATGAATGCTAATGCTATTTGGATTACTGAAATCCTACATACAAGATTTCATGCACAACATTCTTATTTATATCATGTATATAAGACTGACCAAAACATAAATTCGACAACATTAATTCATACCACATTATTTTTCCTCAAACAAAGTTGCCACAATTCCTCTGCTGCCTCATCCAATTCTTGTTCTTCCTCCATCCTCATCTTGTCTCTAACTTCCCGTGCTTTACGCTGAATCACCTCTCCGTTCTCCTCCATGACGACCTTCTTTATTGCCTTTGCTACGTTGTCTCCTTTGTACGCTGTGTTCTCATCTTTTACAACTTGAATTCCAACATCTTCCCCAACAACCACCTTCGAGTCTACGAGCATAATCAATCTAAAAGGCATGCAAATGATAGGCACCCCAAAATACAGGCTCTCGTTTATCGAACTCCATCTACAGTGACTTACAAAACCACCGACACTCTGATGCGCTAAAATCTTGGTTTGTGGGGCCCAACCTTCAACAATTATCCCTTTATCCTTTACTCTATCCAGGAACCCCTCGGGCAGAGCTTCTTTAATGTCAATTTTCTCTCCAACAGGAAACCTTACTACCCAAATGAAGTTAACACCACAAATCTCCAACCCTTTTGCCATTTCTCCCATTTCTTCCTTAGACAAGAAGTGCTCACTGCCAAAGGAAATATACACAGTTGAATGCTGTTTTTGACTATTAAGCCACACCATGATTTCAGAATTTTGTTCATCATTCATATTTTCATCATTCACAAGTGGACCCACCGGCAATATTTTCTTGTTGGAGACCTCAGAAAGATATTCTAAATACTTCCCCTCGAACCCTCTGCTTGTTTTCTGAAGTATGATATCAGAAGACAGCTCTTGGTTCATGACAAAGGGCTTTCCACCAAAGAAAACATTCTCGGACAGAGATTTCATGAACCAATCCATATCTTTCGTCTCGGGCCCTGATGGAGTAAACTCTGGAAAAGGAAATTTGGGATCTTTACCCGTGATGTACTGATCCAAACTCGAAATGATGCCGCTCCTAAAGCTCGAAAGTGAACTGCAGGAATACCTCGCGACACCGCCTGTTTGGCCGACCAGGGCTGGAACATGTCATATATCAGCAGATGGGGTTTGAGACTGCTTATAATATCTGAAAAGCTGGAATCTGCTGTCTGAAAGGCTTTTAAGAGTGTGAAATTCAGATTTGGTGGCAGATTCTTGGTGGTGTGGTAGTGAGGAGGGAGCTCTGGAGTTGGCTGCAAATGAAGCTCCACAAATTCAATTGAGCTTTGCAGAGAATTGCTTTGGAAGTGGAGTTGACTTGTGTCGAGCATATGTATATGTGGAAATTCTTTCTTCTGAGGATCCTTTTCGAGAGAGCAAGAAAAGGGAATATGTGTCCATGAGCTAGCCATGGAAACACAAGTATTCTGTACTTAGGTTGTCCTAACTTCTCCATATTTAGGGACCAATATTACAGCTCTGCAATTGAAATAACTGGTTGATTGTCTTAAAGAGTAGAACTTTAACCTTGAACAAGTTATAAGATCTTGATAACGATGGGAAGTGCGAAATCCTTATGTTCCATTGACCAATCCACCACCAACCTAATCTAATTTGCAATCATTGAGATAAGGTTTTGGATATTTGCGAATGCGGTCCTAATGTTTGAATAAGGGTAACCCAAAATAAAGAAAATTATATATAATGCTTTGTTCAGGGTACTTTTTGTAATTTCTCAACCATGATAGTTTTTCAATTGGGTTAAATTTTAGAGAAAAAAAACAACTTATCTTACTACTATGATTATTTTTTCAAAATTTTATTTAAACCTTAAAATATTTTAGATTATCATCGGTAATTTTTTTAGGATTATTTACACCTAGCCCCCAAATTAGATGGGGTAATTACAAGTGGCACCTCAAAATTAGATATAATTACAAATACCACCCTCCTTAAAAAAATTAATATCACTTGACCCCCAAAATTCTAGGGTTCGATTAAAAAAATAATGATATCAGAAAAAAATAATAATAAAAACTCGAAAATACCCTTATTGACCACAGTCAAACTTTTTATTCCCATATTGTCCTTGAAGGTTTAGTGTAATTTATTATCTTAATATGGTGGTTCAATGTAATTTTTTGGGAGAAGTCTGTAAATGCCATTACAATGCTATATAAAAAACTGCTATTTTGATCCGGGGGCTATCAATATCAAATTCTTGCACATTTTGTGAACTATATGAATTCATATTCCAAAATATATCTGTATACCAAATCACAAATCTAAAAATATAAATATCATAAATATATAATGTCAATTAAATTACATAAGTAAAAATGTCAAAGAAAAAGAAACCAAGATTATCTATTGAAACAACATAATCTAGGTACGTTGTTGTCTAATATATCACAATAGCTTGTCATCTTCATCTTCGTTGTTCATTCATCAGGCATAACCATACTGTCCCTCATCAAGAATAGCAATGATTCTTTCTGTTTTCTGCAAAGTCAACCAAACATAACTACAGTTAGACATAATTTGGGCTGCAGAATGATATTGATACACACAAGTACATACTGATGAAAGAACTTAAAAAGATTTTGATATGAAACAGGTTGTATATTATATGAAATTCTTTTAACATTTGCAAATAATGATTAAATCAAGATCCATAGTGATTGAATGACAAAAGTATGGAGTCGTCTAAAATGTTCTATTTCTATATTGAGCAAACATTTAACCTGAAAATCATTAAGAGCAAACATAAGCATAACCTAAGCTTGAAGAGCATCACCAGTTAATCGACAAACCCTCCATTCCAGGCAGGGACGGAGCCACATGGGTGGCGGGGAATTTTGAAAAATCTTGTTTATCCCCTATATTTTTAGAGAAATTTTAATTTTATCCCCTTAATTTTGAATTTTCGTCCCTCCTAATTTTAATTTTAGTCCTTTTATTTTAAAATTTTTAGTTTCGCCCCCCTCTCCGTAAATCTTGGCTACGTCCCAGATTCCAGATACTTAATAGCATTCACATTCCAGTCGAGCAACACCCACTTCACCCTCCCCTACCCCCATTTTCGCTGCCTGCTCCACCGCCGCCGACAACTGCCGCTCCCCCTGTAATTGGGGAAAAACGAAAAGAACCCAGCAACCGTGATGTCTTGTCGGAGCCATGTTTGTGACGTTTGAAGTGAATAGAAAACGAAAAGGAGAAAGGGAGCCGCGGGATCTGGGTTGCAGCGCGGCAATGGGCGGTGGCGGCGCAGCCATTGGCGGTTGCGAATTGGCGTGAGAGGAGCGGGCCGTGAGTGTAGCACTCCGGTGGGTGGTGTCGGAGGCACGATTCGTGGCTGTGGACCGGGTAGAAATGCCGGCGGGCTGAGTTTGAGAACAAAGTTGGGGTTTTCGCAAGGAAACAAAAGTCAAGTCCGCGTTTCATTTGGGTTAAGGGATAAATAGGACTTCCCAAATTTTATTTCTTTTGCAAAAAAATAAAAAAATTATTTAACGAAATATTTGAGGGTATAGCAGGAAGTTCATACATTTTTAACTAAACCCTAGAATTTTGGGGTCAAGTGATATTATTTTTTTTAAGGAGGATGGTATCTATAATTATATCTAATTTTGGGGTACTACTTATAATTATCCTATCTAATTTGGGGGCTAGGTGTAATTAAACCTTTTTTTACTTAATTATAATGTCTGTGGTCCAATATATATAGTTTATATAGAAAAAACTTGATTTTATTTAATTATTAATAAAAACAATATAATTCCATCATATTATAGTTTCACAATACTGATATTGTGTCAAATAAAAAAAAAAGAATTTACGTTCATATTTTTAATGCCAGAGTTAAGATAGCTTAACTCATATTAAAAGTAGAAATGCGCCACCATCGTAAGGATTGAGAGAGGGGAGTACGCTAAAGATTTTTTTCCCCTTTTTTTTGGGGAAACTGGAGCTTTTATTGAGGCCTCACATATATATCAACCAAAGTCAAAATAAAGTATATAGGTGCATGATCGGATCAGCCATGCTATTTAAACAATGATGCCCGCGAAAGTACAAACTAATGTTGGGTCTAGCACCAGAATCACAAAACAAATGAATAGGGGAGCAACAATTCCCATGTAAATTACAATTAATCAAATTGATCTCGCCCCTCATGCGAAGTATTGCCATAGGAAATTTCACTGGCCTCAAACGGAAGCGCCCAGTCTTCCGGACAACGATGGTCGTCGATGTAACGATCATCTTGCAGTAATCTTTCGCATCTTTAATATTCGCGTCCTCAGGGCTAAATATTGGCTTTGAGAGATGTCGGATGTCATGAGAAAGTAGACCGTCAATTGCATAGTTTCCGGCATGCTCCAATTGATAACTCAATGCAAAATCCTCCAACTGATCATCAAAGAATCTGCAACGCCGTGTGAGCAATGACACCCCCCCTAAATTTATAAATTTGCCCCTATCTAAATAAAATTACAACTCACCAATTTAAAATATATTTTTAGTATTAGTTTACCGATTATTTTTTCTCAATTCAAATGCACTTTTTACTTTTTCTCAATCCAAATGTACTTTTTGATTTCTCAATAAAAGTCTGTTGATCTTCAAAAATCTCAAATTAATCTTTTTTCTCTATTTACTTACCACTACATCTTCTTTCTTTTTCATTTATCTTATTCCTCTTTCATTTTCCTATTCTTCCTTTTTTTTCCTCTCAACTTAAAACTCTCATTTTCCTAATCTTCAAAATCTACATTTGTGAAAAAAAAGTTGTTGGTAGTCCAAGTTATCCGTAATATTAACTTATTTTTAGTTTTACGTAGTTTTATTATGAAATTATTTAGATAAAATTTAATATTAACTTTATTTAGTTTTAGTTTATTATCTATAGTTTTATTATGAATATATTATTTAGATAAAATTAATGATTAATTTGTTAATGGTAAATTAGTTTAATATTTTGAAAAAAGATTGTATCTAACCAGGTTAAGTTAAGGACATGTTTAATTTTGGATAATTTAGTACAGGTAGAGTTCTATATTTTGACGAAATATCATATTTTTATCTTTAGATAATATACTATATTTAATTTTAGATAGATACGAGTTTTGTATATTAAGATTTAAGATAAATATGAATTTTAGTTTTTATTATGGATAAATTATGTACTTTAAAGAATTGTAATTTTAGTTTGACGATAACTATGTTA
>JBBMKE010000008.1:6916531-6932006 GCA_037834125.1 Lippia alba
GGACATTATTGTCCGAAATGTACAAGAGTCAATGCAGAGGTTGAAGAGTTGGTGTAGCATAGAGAAATGCTTTTAAGATGGGATGCCATTGGACATTGGTTGTACCAAATAGTCGGTTGCTTTGCAGGTTACTAGTACATCCACCTGCTTTTAACCCAATCTTTTTCTATTTAAAAAAAATACCTTAACTTTTCAATAAAAGATCTTCAGCGATAAGAAACTCAATAATCGGGTGCAGTGGTGTAAAAAAACTCATTTATCTTTAATTAAAGGTCGGAAGATTTCAAATTTTAACTTTGATGTGAAGTAACTTTAAAATTTTGGATGAACTGTGCAATGATTATGAGGTACTTACAATTCAACGGAAGAATTAATTACTATAGTCGACGATAAAAAATTCAACTTTTCCGTCCGAAACAGCTAGACAAAAATTAAAAAAAAAATGTAGAAGTTCAATATTTTTATTCGGAGTCTCAAAAAGCACATTTCTCTAAGTGTCGTGTCCTTGATTTGTCATAGTATTTGTTTAGGCATTATCGTTACTTTTAATGTACAAATTTTTAACTCTTTTAAGGGGGCTTAAAAGACAACTACAATTCAAAATGATGTTTCTATCTTTATAATGTTCAAAGTTCAAACACAATGTAATTAATCAATTTTGACAACGGTTTCTGTGTTCGATTTAACAACAATTTTCTCAAACTCATCTCTTCAAACAAATCGAAGTATGCCCTTAATCTAAGGAGCTCTGCATCGTAATAGATACATTTTGCAAGGTTGCACGAACACCCAATCTTTTGTCCTGTATTTTCTTGGTTACCGACTCATAATTGAAAATTTTCTTTGTAGTGTTGTTTGTATACATAAAAATGCTAGCACAATGTTATGTACTGGTATTTTTAAAAAAAGTTATTAAGTAAAAGATATCTAATATGCATGATGGATAATAATAAAACTATTCAGACAATAATAATAAGTATGGATTCTTAGTCTATTATCTTTTCCTACAAATTACTATTCTGGTCAATTAATAGACTAATGTGATGATTTGAGTAACTTTATGATTTATATATAGGATGAAATCATGAGAAACACATCTCAGATCCCCAAAGCTAATCAAGAAAGGCCTTTGATTCTCCTTTTATTAGGGTTTTCAAGAGCTTTTTCCTCCCTTTTTAAAGCCTTTTGTGATTCACTTAACTGGCGGAGATTATTATTTTATGTTGCTAAAAGTAAAAAGTATATGCTCATTAGACAGGATACTTAGGACCAAAAAAATTAGAAAGGATACTTAGAAGTCGTTTACTTTATTAGAGATTAATTCAATAAGTTTTGGTTAGAAAAATATAAAAATTAATTTAATTTTTCAAAATCTTATTTACATTAGTTGTTTGAGATAGACAAATTAACAACGACATTTGCAGAAGACAAATATCTCATACTTATTCTCGGACTTACTCTTAAACCAAGGCCCATCATCCATTAAATTAAACAATTTATTATGAGTTGCAAAATAACCCACCCAACATAATATGTAGAAGTAAACTACTTCTTAGCATGATAACCAAGCAACTATGCTAATCCGAAAGGATACTTAGGACAAAAAAAAAAAAAAAAATAGAGAGGATACTTAGCATGATAACCAAACAACTATTTAGTACTTACAACCAACACGGCCTAATTCAATTATCAAGTGATAAACAAAAACCAAAAAATTAGATTTTAAATCGTATTGAAACATGAACGGAGTTAGAATTTACGAGAAATATAGATTAGGTTAAAAAGATATTATTTTTATGGTCCGAACCGGTGGCAGATTTTAAAATTACAAGATGTTATACTTCTTTTTTTTTTGGTCAATAAGAGAGCAAAGCCACTTAGCTAACTATGCCTTCCAGGTCTGGAGGTTCATCCTTCCAGAATACAATTCTGTTATCATTATGTGCCCCATCTTCGCCAACATGTCTGCTTTCCCATTCCCAGTTCGATACACATGATGTATCTCAGACTCCCAAGGCATATTCATATAACCCCGACAGTCACGCACCACCTCACCATAAGGGTGCCAATCGGCATCACCCCTTTTAACTAGATTAACGGCCTCTTCCGAATCGCATTCTACTACAATTCTCTGGAATCGAAACTCCCAAGCAATTCTCTGAGACCAAGCAGTATTGGGACCATCCCCAGTTTGATGGAGAAACCACTTACTCATTTCCCTTCCTCATCTCTAATCAGTCCTCCCGATGCCGCCATTTTGTTACTGTTGAACACACTGCCATCGGTGTTCAATTTTACTCATCCCGGAGGCGGTTTAATCCACGTCGCCAGAGGTTTCGAGAGTTTGATCAGCTCCTGTTTCATCATTATGTTATCAATATCAGAGGCCAACATGATTGCCTTCCTGATCACCGTTTCGAATTGAGGCTCCCTCTTTTCTTGGAAAGTTTCCAAGTTCCGCGCCTTCTAAATACACCAACAAGCTGCAAGGAATATGCTTCCCCATGTACAACCAATATCCGGTTTAGACCGCAGCCTATTCTTGAGATTGTTTCGCACCCATTCAACTGGTGATCTACCATAGAAGTTTATCCCATCCGTTTCATGCACAATACTGTCCCACACCTTCTGCGCTGAATACAACTCCTAAGCACATGATCCACATCTTCCCGAGTATGATCACATCGATTGCAATGGGCCGACTCGCTCATGTGTCTTTCGTACCTCAGGGCATTCGTCATGAGGCTTTCATGTTGCACAAGCCAGATGAAAGTTTTCAGTTTATTAGGTACTCTGAATTTCCATATCCACCCCCACTCCCTATGTGGCTCCTCCGTACTTTGTTGGGCGGACTTACATGAGAATTTGCCGTCCTGCGTGCCTCGCCAAACCAATTTATCGCTATGTTCCCTGTTATAAGGTACAGGTATCGCTTGGATTTCCTGCGGATATCCAACAGGATGTTTGTTTTCAAGAGATCAAACCGCCAATCATCAGCGTTACCCACGAGCGTCTCCACTTTCATATTTTCATAATCTGGGTGGATACTGTCCCCACATCTTTCTCCAAGTCTCACTTTTCCACACCATAAATCATCCCAAACTGATATCCTTTTGCCATTTCCTACACGCCATATCATATTGGGTGTAAGAATCTTCGAACTCCGAGAAATACCCTTCCAAATTCTTGAGGCATTCGGAGATTGCTGCTGTTCCCCGAAATCCAAACCTCTTAGGTACTTCGCCTCGAATATTCTCCTCCAAATCGTTTCACTCTTGGTGGCCATTTTCCAACCAAGCTTCGCGAGGAGAGCGATGTTGGTTTTACGGGCCTCCCGAATGCCTAGGCCGTCAAGCTGTTTACTTTTAATTATTTTGTGCCAACCCACGAGATGGGCTCCCCTTTTGGTGCTATCAGTGGACCATAAAAACTTTTTGTTCAGTTGATCTAAGCGATCACAGACATATTTTGGGAGCCAGTTGGATTGCATGTGGTAAACTAGGATGGCCGTCGTCACCGATTGTATGAGTGTCAATCGCCCCACCATGCTAAGCGTTTTTGCCTTCCAACCCGCCAGTTTATTCTCCACCCGTTCTATAATGTGCGAGAAGATCTCTTTCGTGTTTCGACCCTGATTCAGTTTTACACCCAAATATTTTTCGATGTCTTTGGCTTCCGCGACTCCGACGGCATCAATCACCATCTATCTCGTGTCAAGAGGTGTTCTTTGCCAAAAACTATCCTTGATTTACTGTAATTCACCTTGAGTCCGGAAGCACTACAGAATTTCTCCATGATTTGCTTAATCGTTTCAGCCGAACTGCGACTGGCTTTAGCCGTTAAGATGAGGTCATCGGCGAACATGAGATGTTATACGTAAAAATTAAGGTTAACTACATCTGGCTCTCAAATTATATACGATAATTTCATGTAGTAAAAACATATTTATATTTTAGTTAGAGAAATTTAGTTGTGTTTAGCCCTAAAAAACCCTCATTTTTCGTAATTAATGTATTTTATATTGAATATGATATTAGTCTATTACGAGTGAGGGAGACAAGTACATGGCTTACTAATAATTATATGTGTCTACAAACTTTGATAGGCCATGAATTTAAGTTTTATTAAGAATTATTGAAAATTTTATTATTGTTTTGAGACTCATTATGAATAGTTGGGAAAAATCGATTACTAACGAGGTCATGTGTAATAAAAATTCTTTAGATAATGTAATATCTAAATGTAAAGTATAACTGGTGATTACTAAATCTAATTTGAAAATTAGATGTAGTTAATTCTAAAAACAAAAAATCCCGAAAATAACTCAAAAGTATTACTACCACTGCCGACAAAATTTGAGGGCCGCCGATCCCCCTCCCACGTCTGTATATTGAAACATGAACATCCTTTTTTAAAAAATAAAATATGAAAGGAAGTGGTGCTTGTTATTTTCATTTTTTAAAACACCTAAATTTTTAGAAGTATTATTTTTTTTTTCCCTAACAACGAAAGCTACCCAGGCTAGCTCCTGCTGTCTTGACTGATCAAGCTTCTAAGCTCTTCCGGCTTCTCATCCCAAAAGACCACAGCGTCTCTGATCTCATACCTTTTCTTGACCATGAAGTCGGCCTCCAAATTTCCCGCTCTGTGTATGTGTGAGATATCAATTTCCCACGGTATTTTCAGATAATTGCGGCAATCATGGACGATGGCGCCATAGGGATATCTCTCCACGTCTCTCTCCTTGATGAGTTTAACGACCATCTCCGAGTCGCATTCCACTTTAATTCTTCGAAAACGTCTTTCCCACGCATTTTTAGGCCCTCGCAAAGACCTAACAGTTCCACAAGCGTGATGTCAGTGAGCGCTAGTCTCATGGAGAACCACCTAGCCATTTCCCATTTTCATATCTCACAATGCCTCCTGCCGAGGTTTCATTGCTGCGATTACGACGACTCCCATCCGTATTGAGTTTCACCCATCCAGGGGGAGGTTTAACCCATTGCTTACTTGCTTTGGCCATAAGAGATTGCCATTTCTTCATCCCCAATTGCTCAATATCGGTGGCTAAGAGGATCACATTTCGCATCGTGACTTGAGCTGACTCTACATTGCCTCGATACTCTGCTTTGTTTCGCGCCTTCCAAATACACCAAATGGCAGCCATGAACGTGCTACGCCAGCTACAACCTATAGGATGCTTCACCCGGTAGTTAGTGTTCAGGTTACTTCGCACCCAGTTTTCCCCCTTGTCATTGTAAAACTCCCTTAAGTCTTTTTCATTTAAGATATTTCGCCATATTTTCTGGGCTCCAGTACATCTTTTAAAGACATGAATAATATCTTCCCGCACCGCATGGCAACGACTACAGTTTGCCCCCTCACTCATGTTTCGGTGACATATCTCAGCGCATTTGTCATCAAACTTCGGCGCATTTGTCATCAGACTTCGGTGACATACCAGTCAAGTGAAGGTTTTAAGCTTATGTGGCACATGGAGCTGCCATATCCAACTCCAATCATTACCATTATCCTCCCCATTATCTCGAAGCATGTTGTAAGCATCGCTGCAGGAAAAGTTCCCCGCTTTGTTGCCCGTCCAGATTAGCCGATCTTGCTGATTTCGGTTAAGTGGTAAGGACACATTTCGTATTTCCTGTTTCAACTCAGGTGGGATCTCTGTCTTGATACCTTCGAAATTCCAGGCCCCCATCTCATCAATAATCGCTGCTACACTAAGATATTCATCCTCTGTTCGAATCGGAGTACTAAGTCGTTCACGCAAGTTACGGTTCCCACACCAGATATCGTCCCAAATGGATATTCGCCGACCATCTCCAATTCTCCACCTTAGACCTTTCTCCACCCTTTTGAAACTGCGTACGATTCCCTTCCAATATCTAGATGAATTCGGATTTGGGGAATGCTCCTGAATATCACTCTTTTTGAGGTATTTTGCTAAAAAATTTTGTTCCACAAACTAACATCTCTAGCTGCTACTTTCCAGCTCATTTTTCCAACATCGCAATATTGTTCAATCGTGCCTCTTGAATTTCAGGCCCCCAAGCTGTTTATTTTTGGTGACTTTTCTCCACCCCACTAAATGTGTTTTCTTCTTGTCGATGTCTGAGGACCAACGGAAATTTCAGTTGATTTGATCTAGCCTGTCACAAACTGATTGAGGGATCCAGTTCGAATGCATATGGTAAACCGGAATCGAAGTCATGACTGATTGGACCAGAGTGAGTCTTCCCGCCAAGTTTAGTGTCCGAGCTTTCCAATTCGTGAGTTTACTCTCCACTCGTTCAATTAAATGAGAGAAATTTTCTTGTTTGCAAAGTCCCTGGCTAACTCTCACTCCTAGATACTTACCAAGATCGGTGGTTTCCTCAATACCCACAAGTCTAACCACTTCCCGACGTTCATCTCTTGAGTTTTATCTCCAAACATCACCTTGGATTTACTCATGTTCACTTTGAGGCCTGAGGAATCACAGAATAATTACAAGACCTTTTTGATTACTCTAGCATTACTTCTGCTCACTTCAGTCATAAGAATAATATCGTCGGCAAAGAGAATATGGCTAAGCTTGGGACCATTTTGGCACACTGAGATTGGTTTCCAATCTCCCTTTTGAACCGTTTCTTCGATGAGGTAGGATAGCCGTTCCATGCAGAGGACGAAAAGATACGGCGATATGGGATCACCTTGCCGTATCCCACACATCGGTACAATCGGATTCATCGGTTTGCCGTTCCAAAGAATACGAGGTTGGATACAGCGGACTCCACTCATAATAAGATTAACTGTGGTACTCGGAAAACTGAAGAACACAAGAGTTTCTTTAACTTTGTCGTAAGCTTTTTCGATGTCAATCTTGAATACCATTCCTCTTTTCTTACTGTTAGAATTATACAGATTATGTAAGAGCTCTTGTAGGACAAAGATGTTGTCGTGGGTGCTTCTTCCGGGAATGAATGAGCTTTAGTAAGGACCAATCAGCTCAGAAATGTGCAGTTCGAGCCTCAAAACAAGAGTTTTGTTGAGAAGCTTCAGTATAACATTGCACAAGGCAATAGGACGAAATTCGCTGGCATCTTTCGAGTTGGGCTTCTTCGGTATCAAACAGATAAAAGCTCTCCCCATTTATTCAAATACCGAACTGTTCTTGAAACAATTTTGTAAGAAGGTGACCATTGACTTCCCAACTATCTCCCAGTGCAGTCGGTAGAAAAAGGCGTGAAAACCATCTCGCCCCGGCGCTTGGTATCGGCTCATCGTTTTCAACACATTCGTAATCTCCTTGGAAGTTGGTATGCAATCGATATTATCCTTAAGTTATAGGCTCAGCTTGCGTTGGAGTTTACTTTCAGGAATTCGAACATTATTATTTCCTTCTGCACACGTGAACAACTTATTGAAGTAGCTGAAAACATGATTCTGTAAAGTAGCTTCATCAGTCGTCCACTCTTCCCCTACTTTTAGTGTTGTGATTTTATTTCGTTTCCTACGGCATACCGTCGAAAGGTGAAAGAAGTGTGTGTTCTTGTCTCCTATGGTCAGCCATTTAATGCGAGATTTTTGGAACCAAAGGGTTTCTTCCTGTTGGATTGTGGTGTTATACTTCTCCAGGAGTTCTTGCTTAAAAGACCGAAGGTGAGCATGGAGATGGTGTCGGGAAACCCTTTGAATTTCTTCTATACGGGGCCGCAAGGTTTCTCTTGCGTCGAAATATATTACCGAAGCATTCGCGGTTCCAAACTCTTAAAATTTGCGGCATTTTCTCCAGATTGGCCAACGTCCCATTCTCCTCAATCCATTCCTTTCAAATTACTTCCTTGCAGGTTGGATCAGTGTCCCAAGCCGCCTCAAAGCGAAAAGGTTTGTTGTTCAAACCCCTCCCAATTCCTTCAGCATTTAGCCAAATGGGGCTGTGATCCGAGTGCAGGCGCGGTAGCACTCACACAGCTTGATCTGGGAAAAGGAGTGTTCATTCCTCATTAGCAAAGCTCTATCTAGTCTTTCTCTAACACAACCTCCCCCCATTACCGTCCCAATCCAAGTGAACTTTGTTCAGCAGAATCGAGATCCATCAAACTGCATCTTTTCAAATTTTCCCGGAATTTAGTACATCGGTTCTAACTCGCTTCCTTACCCCCACTTTTCTCTGACGGATAAAGTATATCGTTAAAGTCTTCCATGCATAACCATGGCTTATTAAGTGATTTCCCAAAAGAAGCGAGAGAGTCCCATAACTCAGCTCTTACACTCGGAATAGGGCTCGCATAGATTCCTGATAACCACCAATACACGTCATTGGGTTGTTGTATGAGAGTGTGTATGACTTTGTGCGTCGAACCTAGAACAATCAGCTGTATGTTTCCAGCATTCCATAGGACCCATATCCCTCCTGTTCTTCCTGTGGTGGGGGGCACGATACACATTCGGGTAGTCTAGATTAGCGAAAATATCAACAACTCTAGAGTCCGAAACTTTTGTTTCCAAGAGAAAAATTATGTCAGGCCGATGAATTCTGATCATATCCCTCAGGAGTCGTTGAAAAGGGTCGTTTCTCGTACCCTTGCAGTTCCAGGAGATTATCTTCATCATAAATAGAAGTATGAGAATTAATAACCCTCAACATTGGGTCTCGGTCTCTTCCTCACCATCTAATGGTTCCTCTCCATCTTTCATCCCCATGTGGGTATCTTTTCCGTAGGTTCTATCAAACCATCAGAGTATTCATCAGGGTCCGGTTCCAGGGTAAAAGTATTAGTTTATTGTATTATGTTAGATACATGTATTAAGTATTGACACCTTTGAGGGGTGAATTGATACTTCGAATAATTTTTAGTATTTGATAAAATAAAGTATCAGTGCAGAAAAACGAAAATAAATGGAATATATACTGAAAATAAAATACACGAAAGATTTATATAGGTTTGGTTCCGAGAATGTAATGTACCTACAAATATCATATCCCCAAGTTCTTAGCTTGAGACTTATTAAAAAAATTTCATTAAGCACGTGGAAGTCACAAATAAAACTTTGTGATCCATTACAACGTAATACACGGTATGATAGATAAGTTACACTAACTTGTCTACCTTACAATTCACATAAAAGAACAATCTCACTATACAATCAGCACATGTTGAAGTACCAAAGGAAACCTTCCTCAACATACATCAAATTCAGTGACACACCGAAAGTACTAGAGGACAACTGCCTCATTACATTAAAAAGCCACGACTGGAACGTCCGGTACCAGTACCATGGTCAAATCTATTGAAATGCCTAGTAACAACTGTACTATGAGTCAAGCTCCACAAGAACGTCTGATACTAACAATATCGCAGTCAAGTCACAAAACACCCAAAAGAGTGGACACCTCGATGTGATTTATTCTTTGCATTAGCATGACTTTATACTGCTGGAACTTGTGTTGTGTATGGAATGGATTCTTTGAAATCAATCTTGTCTGTCCCTATTACTCAATTAGTGATTCTTTTCTTTATTGGTGAGTATTTGTGCCTTGATTTGCTATCATTAAGTAAAAAATTTTCCTCATATAAAGATTTGTCCAAGATAATGCATGATTTTATCAAGATGCTTTAACTTTCCTTGATAACTCATATTCTGCAAAAACAATTTAAGATAACAAGATAATTATATGAAATAATCAACAAAATAAAGTCCAATAAGTATTATTTAAGTTATTAATTATGTAAAAATTTCTTTCAAAATTTAATATTATTATATCCGTATCACTTATATTTATATCCCTGCATGTTATAATGTTGTTATGTTCAATTAGTTTAAACTAAAAACAGTAAGTATTAATAATCGTACCAAATCAAGTCGGCGAAGTTTGGAAAGTAATTAAAGATAATTCGGCTAGATTTTGAATTGTTGATAGGTAATTAGATTTGCCTAACGCCCTAAGCTACAACCACTTTGGTTGGGGTTGAAAAATAATTCAATTACCGCAGTTAAACATGGCACAATAACTAGAAAATTACTTTTTTGTTTGGCAAAATTAAAAATCAATTCGCTTCTAGCTACAATTTTTTAAATGATGATAATTTATATTGATCATATCAAATTGTATTAAGTTTCGTTCGAGTTCAATATGATTAGCACTTGTTCGGCTTTCATATTCAAAAAAGAATTTTATCCTCTCATTTAGTTTGATCCGGCCCGTTTACATGTTAAAAAGACAAAAAAGTAATTCCAAATTTCTATCTCGAATTCTGGATCATCAACCAATAGTTTGAACTTTGAAGGATATTCAGAAAACTAAAATGCTTTTCATATATTTAATGTGAAAATATTGAATTGTTACACTTAGATATATTATTTACCCAAAGAAACACCAACATTCAATTTTATCCTAAAATAGTAAAGATTTATATAGATATGAAAGTTATGAATTTTTTTCAAATTATTATTTTTTGTGACATTCATTTCACGCATGAAAGTTCAAAGACACCTAATAAATAATATAATTAACTATACCCCAAAAAAAAGGGAAGGAAAACAATTATCAAACATAAAGCAAATTGGATAATAATTCTTTTTTTTAATTCTTTACATAATAAACAATTCACCAAAACAAAAATAAACTAAAATAATTATCCTATTTTTTCATCCGTAATTATTATAATTATATATATATAATTATAATAATTACAAATACAATATATATAGTAATAAATTCTTTTTATTGATAAAATATTTTCGTTCTCTAATAAGGATTTTAACTAATTAAAAACTAATTTTTACAAAATAAAAACACGAAACATCAAATTTAGCCCGTAGATCCAATCGTCCAAACCCAAATCAAAACCCAAATCAAAACCCTATTCCGGTTTCCCACTAAACCCGCACCCAAACACCCCAATTTCGATACAAGCAATGAATCAAGAAATGCGAAAATCCCTTCTATATAATGACACCACTCTTCACTCTTTTCTTTGACTTCGCATACCATAGTAATTACCAATACCAACAACTTCACACTCTTCGTGCTCTCCGCCACCATCTTCCTCCCTAATTCTCAGATCCATTTTTCTTTGATCCCATCGGAAATGGCTTCCTTTACTGCCACTAATGTCTCATTCTCCCCTGTTTCTTGCTCCTTCAAGCAAAACCAGGTTACATTCGCCGCGATCTTGCTGTTTTATTGTGTTTTCTCTGCGTTTTTGGATCTTTTTATGCATTTGGGTTGCTGGGAGTGGTTGTGATCTGGGATGTTGGGTGGGTTTTTGTGGTTTTCTTGATAAAAATCTGATCTTTTTGGGAATTTGTGTTGTGGGGTTTGTGGGTTGTGGTGATAGTGGAATGTGTTGTGGAGTTTTTTGATGAGTGATGATGTCTTTGTTCGTGATTTATTGTGAGTTAGTTGATTTGTTGTTGTGGACTGGTGTTTTCAAATGGGTTGTGTGTTTGAGGTTTTCAATTGTTCAATATTGATGACACAGTAATTCGTGGAATTATTAATTCGTTTTCCCCGATTGATAATCCTTTGTGTTGGTTGGGTCCTAGCCTCCTAGGTTATTGCATGATCTAGTGTTAGCTTGAAGTTCTTGATCTACGGACTTGTGTAATGTAAAGCACTGTTTTTTGTTTTGGGCTTGAGTTTTGAGTCTGTGGATGGAAAAAACTGAGCTTGAGCTCGAATCCAACCTTGAATCCAATGGAAAATGCTCAAGCTCAATGATCCGTGAGAAAAGGGGGTTAGAGCTCAGATTGGTTTAGCTGGGGTCTTTTGGTTCAAATACATTAATACGAATCATATGTTTGTTCTTGGACTTGAATTTGGAAAGTTTTAATTAATATATTGTGTTTGAGCGGGCGAATTCGAAAAATTTCAATTATTTTATTATGTTTGAGCACATGCTTTCACTTGAAAGTTAAAACATTGTTTGCAATTTTACGGGTAGGATTATAATTGATTTTAAAAATAAAAACTGATGAACCAATTGAGAAGAATTATTTGGCTTGAGTAAATTGTTCAACCCTGAGCGAAAACCTTTTTCGAGTCATCTCCTCAAGCTTGTGAGTCAGCTTGGTTCTTTTTTATAATTGTATCCATAAGTTAGCAGCTCCGGAAACAATTTGTTTGAAGTTTTTAAATTTTAACAAATTTCCTTTCTTTAATAGCATTATCGTGTCCCTTATGTTATATTATTGCATTATTTCGTGTAGGTTTCAAGGATGACTTCACTTTCGTTCGCTGGAAATAGCTTCTCAGTTCGTAGGTTGCCAGTCCTCCGCTTCCGAATTGCCTGCGCAGTATGTTTCATTTGAGAGTTCTTTTGATTTAACTCCAGTTGTTCTGCTTTATTCTGATTTGGTTTCTTTTAGAAAAATGATTGGCTTACTTATAGTGAATGGTGTTAATTATAATTTTGGATGGTTTGTTGAGCAGGCTAAACCTGAGACCGTGAACAAGGTTATTGAAATTGTGAAGAAACAACTGGCTCTTCCCGAGGATAAGCCCGTTGATGGACAGTCGACATTTGCCACCCTTGGTGCTGATTCTCTTGACACGGTAATGCTTTTGTCTTAACTAAATACATAAACAAACAATTTTCTTGCGGCTATATCTATTATCACTCCTATTTGCTTTGATATATTTAACTCATTTTCCTAAGGGATAAATATTCCGAACACCCTGTACTATCGCGGTTTTTGGACTTTGCGTCCCGAACTAAAAAAAGTCTGTATTTGCATTCTCAACTATTGTTTTGTGATAAATTGCAACCTCGTTCCAATGGATGTGTGACACGTACTCCAAATTTCCTCCACGTGTCACATGATGAATGGTACCCCAAAACAATAGTTGAGGATGCAAACGCAAATGTTTTTTAGTTCGGGATGCAACGTCCAAAAACCGCTATAGTACAAGATGTTCAGAATATTTATCCCTTTTCCTAATATATATGACGAACCTCTCCTTACTACATGGTATAGTAAATGTTTCATTCAGACTATGTAGTTGTATCTTAGAGCAGTTCAGCTCACTATGCGTTCTTATTAGCATATTAAGTTGAGAGCATTGATTAATGTCGATTTGGGCATTAACTCTATTCAGTTTACTGATGCGTTCTTACTTCCTCTAGGTCGAAATTGTGATGGGTCTTGAGGAGGAGTTCGACATTTCTGTGGAGGAAGAAAGTGCACAGAGTATCACCACCGTTCAGGATGCTGCTGATCTCATCGAGCAGCTCTTGGAGAAAAAGTGCTAAAAACACGAGTGATATATTTTAGCCTCAATAGTTTCTTCAAGCAAAGTCCTGTAGCAGCATCTCTTCTATTTCCAGGGTACTTATTTAACGAACCTTATGTAGTTGTGGCCATGATGGTTTTTGTTTATGTTTTATGTTATGTTTGACGGGGGTATGTTCTTTTGTCCCCGTTTCGTGTGCGGATTCAATTGAAGTATTATATCTAAAAGTTTGTGAGTTTTTCTTTATTCGGTATTTGCCCGGTGGAGCGATTGATGGTGTTATATGTCTGCAAGTTGTTATGCAGCTAGAATTTGATCTTCTTTCTTTTCTCTAATTCTTGATCTTGAGCACTCGTTAGTACTTGTTTTTTAGCTTTGAGTCTCAGTTGTTTTGGTCATTCATCATTCCTCTATCTATTTCTTAAGATCTGCATAAAAAATCAGGTGTACAAGTTATTGGGAAATTTTACTGATATATCCTCAGATTTGGACTTTAGGTTTCGATTATACAAAACTACACAAATTTCCCTAAAATTTTGAGAACCACCAAAAGCTTCGCTATGATAGTTGATCATTAAATGTCAAGAACAAAATAGAGAATTCATCAAAGCTTTTTGTGTTTCTCAAAATTATATATGTACGGTTTGCATTTTTGTAAACAGGCATAATTTGGGTTAGGGTGATATTTTACTTGTAAGCCCGCATAATTTGGGTCAAGGTGATATTTTACTTATAAATCCGTCCGTACCCGACTGTGTACACCTTTAATCAGAACTTGAACAATTGGGATTTGGAAAGAGGGCAAAAAAGATTTAACAATGGAGTTTATCACACGGCCATACCCATTATTTTTTGAACTTTTTATGTGTTAAAGTGTTGAATACGGTTTCCAACACGATGTGATACAATAAAATAATATTTTAACGAGTTTTTTTATTGAATTTTCTCGTGAGAAGTGTTGAATACGGTATCCAACACGATGCAATACGACAAATAATATTTTAGTGCGATTTGACAAAATATGCATCCGACAAATAATATTTTAATACGATTCGACAAAATAATATTTTAGAAGTGATCCTAAGGGAGTTAATATGAAAGTTCCAAACACCAATGAATAAATGTGATGAATTATTAAGTAAAACAAAGAGGGACAACCCTCTGGTGCATATACAGTCATCCATCTGAGCACATGTATAAATACTTAAAATGTACCTTTTCATGTGCTGCCACATAACATTAACAATAGTTTCCAGCTCTTACAGCAAGGTAGCGACAAATTTACTTAGCTTTGAGGAAAGTATAAGATCCTTTTCTTCCTTCTGCTTTAATTTAAACTTTAACAACTATACTTTCTTCACATTAAAAGTTTTCTTCCTCAAACTGTGTGCAAACCAATCAATGTGCAGACAAATTTAATCATGGACCAAATTATAACCCTCTATTATGGGAGTCAATCCCAAACTATCTAATAATGCTTGGACAACTCTCGTTTCATTACATTGTGTTTAAGGTGCATTAGATCAAACACACATTACATAATATGGTATCGAAACGTATTTGAATATACGGATTGTATGATTAACCTATCCAACATCGACTAAATACTACATTACAAACTAACAGATATCATTAGAGTTTTACACTAATACAAAGTTATAATTTTAAAAAATATAGAAAGTAATTCAACTTAATTCAACTCTCACCTTGCTCCTTGTAACAAGAATATGATAAACATGAGCATATATTCATATATGATTTATTACATGTATGCTAATTCAAGAATCAAGTGCCACAGCTCAAGAGATGGTAAAATCAAGCAAAAGAAAATTTCAATCTTTGTTCAAAAAAAGAAAAAAATTTCTCACACCATGAAAAGCATCACTAACCCACAAGCCAACAAACCAGAAAGGGCTTCAACTCTGTTCCTCTTCACCAAAACTTGACAAACTGCAGAGGACTCCTGCAGCATGCCGGATGGCGCGACGGCTGTATCCGGGCCGATGGTGGTTTCCGTATCCGGGTTAGGCGGGCTCGGGGTCGAGGGGATTGTGGGGACCGACGATCCGTTTGGGAGCCGGGCCGACCCTCCCGGAGAAGGCAAGAGGGGAGCAATCTCAGGTGACACTTCAGTGTAAGGAGATGAGAGTGGGGGATCTGGCAGCACTGCTGGAGCTGCTGAAATAGTGTCTTTTGGTGAGTTTGAAGGGATTGAAACTGACAGTGTTGGTGATGGTAGGA
>JBBMKE010000008.1:7024209-7037096 GCA_037834125.1 Lippia alba
GGCACAGATAGGGGATATGTTATATAAAAGACTCTTTGGTAGAAGGTATTTGGTTGTGATGGATGATATGTGGAGTCATGAGGCATGGAACAGAGTGAAACGCTTCTTTCCAAAACAAATGCAATGGAAGTAGAATAGCATAACAACTAGACTAACAAATGTGGCTTCCAATTTAACCATCAACTGTTGTGGCGTTGAGATGGATTTCTTAGACCAGAATAAAAGTTGGAATCTATTTTGTGAAACTGTGTTTGGAGAAGAAGACGGTTGTCCATCCGAATTAGAGCACGTCGGGAAGGAGATTTCCAAAAATTGCAAAGGACTCCCTTTGTCGGTTGTTGTGATAGGAGAACTCCTAGCAAAATCAAAACGAACACATGAGCATTGGGAATATCTTGCTGAGAATCTAAATTCAATTGTCAATTAGAAGAAAATGAGCGGTGCTTCAAGATATTATACACAAGTTATGATCAGTTGCCGGCTCATCTGAAGGCATGTTTTCTCTATTTGGGGGTCTTTCCTGAAGATCATAAAATCCATGAATCTGAACTCATAAGAATGTGGGTTGCTGAGAGTTTCTTAAAGCCAATTAATGGAAAAGGCTCGGAAGAGAGTGCTGAGGATTACTTAATGGATCTTGTTGGTAGGAATCTCATCATGGTTCATGAGGAGGAGTTTTTTTGGGAAGAAAAAGTATTTAAAATCCATGATCTCTTAAGAGTCTTGTGCATAAGAGAAGGTCGAAAGGAGAACTTCATTTGTATAGCTAACCAACATAGTGAAGGCGTACGCACCGAACGTCATATTGCAGTTCATCATGACACATCTAGAAAGGAATGTCTTGATAGTTTGAAAGGTGGATTGACTACTCGTTCTTTGATATGCTTTTCTTGGGATGTCGTCATACCATTAGATGAACTTAGATTGTTGAGGGTATTTAAAAGGTTAGAAGGTAAAAAAATGAAAAAAGACGACAATTACAGATCGGAAGATATTTTCAGGCTAGTTAACCTGCGGTATCTCTCTCTCCGTTTCCGTCGTCATTCGTTTCGTCAACCCAGATTTCCTACATCCCTTTGCCAGCTCTGAAATTTACAAACATTATATATTTCTAGCCCTTTTATTATTGTTGCACCACATGAAATTTGGAAGCTGCCTCTGATTAGGCATATCCAGTCCAATGGCAGACTCAGACTCCCAGATCCTCCAAGCAGCCATATGGACGGGCGAGATGACTTTGTTCTGCATGAGCTACATAAGCTTGTAGGAGTAAGAAATTTGAAGCTCGGGGAGGAGGTGATTAAGAGAATCCCTAATGTCACCGAGTTGGAACTGTTGTTTGACCATCGATTGGAGATGCAATTGATAGATCTCAACAATCTTAATCGTCTGCACAAACTGAAGGACTTTGATATTTATATATTCCCACAAAATTGGACAGAGTTGTTAATCCCTCATTCGCTCAAGAAGTTGACTCTATGCAGAACTGCGTTTCATTGGGAAGAGATGAATACGAAGATAGGTTCATTACCTCATCTCCAAATGCTCATCCTGGATTACCATTCCTTCAAAGGGCAGAAATGGGAAACCATGGAAGGGCAGTTTTGCAGCCTAAAATACCTGAAAATTAAAGGTTGTGATAATCTACAATGTTGGAGCACAGAGAGCACCCATTTTCCATGCCTAGAGTGCCTTCATCTGGTTGATTTACGTAATTTGGTGGAGATCCCTTCATGCATTGGAGATATACCAACGCTGAAAACAATTGCCGTGGAATATTGTTCTGATTCGACTGTGGTCTCAGCTAAAAGAATATTAGACGAACAAGAGGAACTTGGGAATGAAAACCTTCGATTCAGAATTTGGTTGAGATTGGACAGTGATAGAAGTCTGGAGGAATTGGCAACCCCCAACTTTCTGGTTGAGATATACCAACATGTTTGATAATATTCCTCCCTGAGTTCTTTCTCGGAGATACATGGCACATGAAGCTACCCTTTCTTTTAATTAGTTTGAAATTCCATTTGGTTAGAGAACGCATTCCAATTGACGTGGATGTATTCATTGACATATTTTTGCTGTGATCATCTGATACCACAAGCTGTGGTACAATGCAAAGTTGTCAATCATACACCACTGTTTTATAAAGTTATGAGTTCTACATATGTCATGCTCCCGGTTGCCTATTTCCCTGCATTTTAATTGATCTGAGTTCGTCCGTTTCTTGGAAATATACATAATGCATACAGAAAGCTTAAATTTTCATTTGTGTCTCTGTTTCTCCTTGGGGATGACATTACTCTCATTGAAATGAATGATGAATTCATTTTGAAATGTCCCTGCTTTTCCTTTCAGTGGGAGGGTCCTGAATAGTAATAATGGGTGAGAAGAAGGCTTGTTTCTGCAGCCAGGATTGTTAAGAAGACGTAACAGCAGCAGTAACATAAAGCTTGAGTTTCGAAAGTATGAAAGTATCTGTCATCATGTTTTGTTCTCCGAGGCCAAGATAAAGTGATTGCAACTCCAAACCGTGACCTGAGATGCGTTTGTTTTCTTTAAAATGCTTTTATAGCATCTGAAATTTGAATCCGTTTAATATTTGACATGCGTCATGTATTGCATGTTATATGAAATTTCTTGCAAATTTGCAAGACTTCTATCCTCTGTTGTTTATTGTGGTCTTTACTGGCCTTTTAATGTTTAGTTTGATCATAAATGCTGGGATTACAACACTTTACTCTTCTAGCTTTTGCTGGTTGTTAAAATGATAGTCTATGGAGGGTTTTATGCCTTCAGACAGAAGGGCAGGGCCATAACTGCCGTTACATACGCCAATGTTCTCTTTATGATACTTTACTAAATTAATTATTTTATAAGGAAATAATACTGAAAAAATTAAAATTGAAATTATTATATCAAACAATATATGTTTCACTATTTGTTTTAAAAGAATATGTCAGTTTTTATTAATAGTTTAGACTAATATATTTCAAATGAATACAAGATCAATAATGACATGGGTTAAGTCTTGCTTGGGATTGGCGTTTCCGCAAGATTGAGATCAAATTTGATTTCGAGATTGTGATTAGATGGGTGACGAGCAAAGATGTCGAAGATCAAAATTGATTCCGAGATTATGATTAGACGGGTAACGAGCAAAGATGTCGAAAATCACCCGATGAAGAATATTATTATGGACTGTCAAAGGTTGCTTTGTATGCCTTGGAAGCTAAGATACACCACGTCTATAGTTAAAGAAATGGCAGCGTTGATAAGTTGCCAAAGATTGGGCACAAAATTGATGCTGAGTGTTTGGTGTGGATCTCGCCTCCGGATGAGTTTCAGCATTAAGGGAAGTTCTCTGCACTATAATCTTAGCGGGCGATGATTCGGTTCTAAAGGCGAGAATATAGAGACAAAACGTGGCCATTTCAGCAATGGCATCAGAATCCAAAGATGGAAATATAAAATTGTTGATCAGAATGATACAGGAAGTGTAGTGAAATTGTTGGAAAATGTTGATCCTACGGCTTATCACAACGCTTATGCTGATCAACTTGGAGAAGAGAAGCAATCTGCTGTAGTTGGGAGCTTCGAAGAGCAAAGGAGAATACATAGTTTCGTTATTCTGCCAACGTATTTTAGCTGTTTTCGCCATAATCGGCGAAGAAAGTGTAGAATACTATACAAGTAAAGAAATTTTGTACAGCTTCAAGAAATACACACATATTCGAAATACAATGTAAATACGTACAACTTCTCTTTCTTATGCTTCATATACATTATGAATATACTTTTATGACCCAAGTATAACGAGAAAATAACAATAACTGAAATGCAAAAGCTACCATAGCTCGAAGGATAGTTATGAACATTGATGTTTTCAGCAACAGGCTCGGAATCAATAGGCTCGAAGAATTCATGGTGAAGTAATCTTAGTAGGAATCAATACAGTTCTTAAGACACCTATGCATATAAGAACATTGATTTTTTAGCAGAAGGCTCGGAATATTCGGTCACACAGATGACAATCCATCGAAACAGAGTAACGTTCCATGAAAATGATGGAAAATGTCGATCCTACTGGCTATAACAATAGTAGTTTCGCAGTTCAACTTGATGGTGAGAAGCAATCTGCTATGGGTAATGTTACTTTTATTATGTTTATTATTCTGAATTTCATGCTCTGATTCATGAGACATCATTCACTCCGAAGTTTTTCACAAACTAATTAAGAGTATCAGAATTGAGTGATGCAATATATAGATACTAGCAAAACGAAATGCATTATTAACACAACAGGAGTTTCGATGTTCAGAACAAGAATTAGAAAGGCTTTTCAATAAAGATTCGTACAAGTTAGAGCCTTGTAAGCAGATTCCCTTGCAGGAAAAGAACTCACAAAAGTTTCTTCTTCAGAAGTCGCTCAACATGGGAATCACTCCACCGGCTGCCACAATCTGCTGCTCCAACTGAAAATTGAAAGCATGAAATGGAGTTCCATTACGGGCAAATCTTGAAAATATATATATATATATTTTCCGGTTAGGAAATCTTGAAATTATGGTGTTTGTAAAAATTAATTTTTTTTTGAATTTCTGAAAGAATTCTTTCATGAGGGTAAGATCTCAAGTACGAACCCGTAATAGTGCCTCAAGCTTGGCCTTCACCAGCAAGTATTCTTGCTTAACTTGTTGCAAGCATCTCAGGCACCTGTTACGAAAGTAACGCAACATATTAGTCGTGAAAAAAATTCAACAGCATACAATGTTCTTTAATTTGATCAGAAAAGTACAAAATTCTTACCCTTCGACATTTTGCTCTTCGCAGAAGCTACGGAAGGCAATGCATGCATTTCGGACTCTCTGAGCCCCAATGCTGCTCAGCAAGAAGCATCAGAAATTAATCCAACAGCAAAATAAAAATATATATCATACACAAGGTAAATGATTTATAGCATCAACCCTGTAATTAGGTATGAGATTGAGTATACTACAATCCCCCCCTTTAAGTTTAAAAATTACAAATATCCCCCTCACAGTTCATTTCAATCTGCCCGTAGTGTTTTTGCACAAATATTCAAACATCCCACCAAAAGTTGTCCATCCAACATTGTAAATTATTTCAGTCTTACAATTATCCATCTTGATCAATTATTTAGCAAAAATGGTCAATGTTTTGGAAAGCAAACATCACTACTACTCCTCTTGTTTCATCTTTCTGTAAAATTAGCAAGAGAAGTTATGGATGCAGATAGATCTGTTGAACTTAGATGGTTTTCTCTTAATTAATTACCTAGCCAAATCAAGATATGCCTGTAACCAGTTACCGCTATATATCTTCCAAAATAAACGCATTGAATCAAAATTCATTGAATCAAAATTTCTATCACATTTGACCTCTGCAGTGAAAGTAGCCTTAAAAGTCTCCTTTTGTCTGCTATAGATCCATGTAAACAGAGATCTCTACTATATTTACGCTTTTTTTCTAAGCTAAATCAATACAAAAGAAGATGTTTCTTACCTTGAGCTGCTACCCTTAAATTGATGAACATGAGCATCAATCTTCTTGAAGTCAACATTCGGCTGATCCCTGCAGAAATAGAACTACTCTAATTCCCATAAATTAAAGAAGTAATAACAAAATCTCCATTTACACACACATGCAGCCCCATCACAGTTTCATAAAGTTCAAAAGTTGTTTTTTCAGTAAATTATCATCTTCTGATTTTCAGTTTCTGTACAATTACTATGTTTTAAACACACACACAAATACAAAGAAATAGGAGAAGAATCCTCACAAAGCCCTTGTGAGATCATTGAGAATTCTCTCAGAATCCTCAAAGAAAAGGGACACAACTTCAACCACGAAATCAGGGTTGCTCTCATCTTGAAGCATCTGCAGCTGAGCAAACTGGCCATCCAAGAATCCCTTCAACAAAAGAATAAAAACAAAAACAACAATTAAAACCTAAACAAAACACATAAATGAGTCGAACAAATTCATCTTTTTCCCCTCACCTCACGAAACAAAGCACCAGTATACTCCCTAAAACTCCTTTGCAACTGATCCACCTCCATCTCCAATCAAATCCCTCCCAAGAACCTGTTTTCACGCCACAAAAACGCAAAAAGATCAAAACTTTATGGTGGGTTGTCGCAGATCTTGAGGAATAAACACTTGCAACAAAGAGGGTATGGATAAAATCATATAAATATGCCTGTAATCCGAATTTGGTGTGTTGGGCAGACAAGAGAAAGATCCAAACTTTTGCCTGCTTTCAGGGTGATTTTTGTAGTACAACTTCTGTAACTCCAATTAACTCTTTATCTGGATTTGTGCTGTGGTGTTTCACGCACAAACACACACTGAAGGTGCGGATTCTGCCATGGATTGCTGCTCTGGCATCAGTTTTGAGGCTCTACAAATCTTCATATGCGGCCCCCCTAGCTGCTGCACTTTTTTATCCTTCTTTTTTGCCACCCCCACTTTTTTCGATATGTTATTTTATTTCAAGATTCTATTAATGGCACTTCCGATTGAATTTCTTTGTCTTTTTTCTAATTATTTAGCCGAAATTTGTACAATAGGGAAATGGGGTGTGCCGAAATATGGAAATATTTTTGGACAAAATTTGTGGTTTTGAATTTGAATATATCATAATAGTTTGGCATTATGGTGCAATAAATCATGATTGACTTCAAGTCTTGAAATATCCTTTTCTTTTTATATTTTATATAATTGAGTTTTTCAGATTTTTGATATAACCGATCACTATTAAATCAAGATTCTATAAATATTCTTTTATCACCGTTCAAAAGTTAACAGTAGAAACTATTAGATGTGTAATTTATCGATTTGAAATTAAATTAATTTAATCTTTATGAGTAAAAGATGTATTGGGAAATGGAGATTGACTTTTAATATTTTACTCATATTGTAGACAATTGGCTAAATCTTGCATGTTAACGTGAAAAATTAAAGGATGCATTTATTACATAGAATAGAAGAGTAGTCATATACCAAACTTTCATAATTGTTAAATGTTGTGTTTAAAGCTACACTTTTTTTTAAATTTTTTAAATGTTTAAAGCTACTCAAAGATGCTGCTGAACTTATTACAAAACATAGTAATTGTTTTATCCTTTTCTTTTCTTGGTGAGAGATAGTTTATTATAGTGATTCATTCACTCCATAAAATATACCCAATTCAAAGAGTGAGACAACTATTTATAACATTTATAATTACTCCATATTTAGAATCATGATTTGAATACCTAGCATTACAAATAATAAGTCTTGATAATATTAGAATACCTGAGCATAATCTACTTAATGCTAAACGCATTAGATTTATTGAAAGCAACACAATGCAAAATGCATGCACCTTAATATTCGTGCTTTTGAGACATTCATAATTCAATAATATATATAAAATTACTTGATAAAATAGAATAATGAGAGAGAGAGGGAGAGAGAGAGAGAGACCTTGTTTACTTTATTCTAATTTTTAGGCATCCAATGAGTTGTAAGATTAATGACCTTAACTTATATTAGTGGTGGCAATCACAAGATTACAGAATCCTTTGCTAAAGAAAGAAATACACAAACAAAAAATAAGCAGTTAATGTCATTTTCTGACCAAGTGACAGATAACACAATCCCATATAATATTGTACCCCTGCCCTTCTTCTTCAAGTTTCAAGATTCCCCGTTGCATTTCAATTTGTGGCACGTGGAACCACATTTGAAACACTTCACCATTTTTCTATGCTAAAATTCCACAAAAATTCATATTCCAACACACAAAAGCAAAGAGGCGAAAAGACACATTTGCCCCCATCATTCAAAGTAATCTCCGGCAGCCCCTAGCATCGGGTTCAGATTGCTACGCACTAATGGAATGAGATTGAAACAACACCCCATGAATTGTATTGTGACCGATACTCATGAATGGGAGTGAGAATAAAACCCAAGAATCGATTTATGATCGGCATACAAGAATGAAACATGAATAAAACGGAATCCTGAGAATCATATTTGATTGGTATGCAAGAATGGAGAGAGAATAAAACAAGCATGCATCTACTTTATTCCTTTTTTTTAAAGTAATCTCCAAATGCCCCAAGAGTCGAGTTATGATTGCTACGCACGCATGAGGTGAGGATAAAACAACACCCCATAAATCGTATCGTGATCAACACTCGTAAACGAGACAAGAATAAACCCCAAGAATCGAGTTATGATAAGTATATAAGAATGGAGTGAAAGTAAAACAACAGCCCAAAAAACGTATTATGATCATTATGCAAAAATGGCGCGAGAATAAAACGAGCATGCATCAACTTCATTCCTCATCTTTCATGCTATTTCATGAAATAATATTATATGCACAAGAACAATAATTGATGCTACCAAACATTATGGCTGCACATCATATCCTACAAAGTATACAAATTCTTTCCACGTACGTGGCCACCACAATAACAAATTCGAGGGTTTCTGTCTGTCCTTGCTTTGTCTGTGGTCGGTTAAGAAGCCCTCTTTTTCAGACAAGAAAGATTGTTCAAGAAACACAATCAACCAAGAAAGTCGTACACTTACGTTATGTGAACTAATCCAATAAAAAAAAACAAACAAAATCGTACGTTTCAATTTCAACTTTCAAGGGTGCCATGTGAGTGCAGTGCTGGCTAATCCCTTTGTTGGGAAACAAAGGTTGAGTATTAAAACAAATCCATCTAACTGCACATTGACAATCTGGCATTGATCGTGTCAGAATCCGGTTGCGAATAACGGAAGGGAAAAGGTTCCGTCCCTATTCGTATATCGTAATGCAGAACAATCTCGACTACGAGGATTACAAGACTAGGTAAACAACATTTAAGAATGTTACAACAAGAATAATCGCCGTGTAAAGATACAGAAAATTGGAAAGTAGAATCAAGGAGTCGTAAAGTGTGTCACCGGGGTGAAGGGAGTTTAACATGCCTTGCAGCTCTTCCGGCAGTATCCTGGAAGATCTGAGGAACCAATCATGTACTCGGGATTCTTGGTGCATTCCCCAAGTGAAGCCCATCTTTCGCAATGTTCATCTGCGTCTACACAGCTTCCACCGGCTCCCACTATTTTGTCGAATGAGTCGACATGAATCCATTTTGTTGCGGACCACTTCTCGCCCTCCTCCACGGGGCAGCCACCGTGGAGACTTGCGGTGTCAGGAATTGCATCTGGATGAAGATTGAAGAAAAGAAGAGCGTCCCCTTTTCGTGGCTTCACTGGTATATGTACCAAGACAAAAAAGATAAGGAAAAGGTGAAAAACAACGAAGAGGTCAAATTGTTGCTGAATTGGGAAAAGTTGAGTAAAGAGACCATGACATGAGTAATTGTCTTACCAGCAGGACCTTGCTTTCCGCACTCGGAAAAATCTTTGATTTCTGAAACAGACCTACGACGAGGGGGCTCCTGCGTGATATTCACAAATATTCATTTCTGATTCTTTTAGACATGACAGGAGGAGCTATACATTATGTTTATATAAAATGGAAACTCCAAAATTTAAACAGTTTCATCGAATTTCTATGAAATAATGAATCCTCAAATCTAAGCTCCCTAACTAGGGCTAGAAGATGTCCAATGCATTATGATCAAGTTGCCATCCCTCTAGCAGGTACAGAATATCGTCGAATTATATGGAGTCGGGCGGATATTTACTCTATTCTACCAGTAATGTTTGGAAATAGAACAGGAGAAACTTCAAAAGGAGTTAGAGCACCTAATATAGTATTGTACAACTGAATAGCCAAGAATTCTAAGGGGCGATGAAGGTGAAAGTGTAGATATGACTAACCTCTGCCGAGGGAAACACAGTTTCACCTCCTTTTCCAACATCAGAAAGATACATTAGCACGGTAGCTATACGGTGCCCACCACGAACTATATTCACCTTGTCTGCGAAATAGTCGTAATGAGGATCATATTTTTGTCCAGGCTCATAGCGCAACACTTGGATGTCTTCTCCATTTTCTATACGACGAAAGAGAAATCAAATCAGACTTTGGAAATAGTAGCAGTAGTTTGTATTAGTAGTAATCAACATTCTCTATGCTCAAATATCATGTAAAATAAAAAAAAGTGCCTTAAAATAGCAAGCAATACATAAGAAAAAGAAATCCTAGGGGCTTCCCCCCGATGAATGAGTAATATGATTCTTTTAAATAAGAAATATAATTAACAGAATGGTAAAATGAAAACTGGAATGATACGAAAGGAAACAAGGGGGTAAATGGAAGGAAATAGCAAATTTTTAAAGGAATACATTGTGAACGAAGACGGGAATATAAGGTGAATTCTCCATGCTAAAGAGATCCTATAGTGACACAAGCTTCGGATGTAAGTTCCTGTTAAGGTAGTTATAATTTGAATTTAACCACTAGATCATGACATCCACCAAAAATATTATTCACCATTTGAACTGGGATTCTTTGTATAACAATAACAAAACTATAATAGATTGACATTTCATATTACAAGAAACTATCAACTACATGGACTATTATTATAAATTGGTGATATTAAGATTCCATGTCAATGCCAAAAAATTGTTAAAAGTTCATAGGTATTAATGAATGTGACCTTTTGGCAAAAATGTCCATGTTGCAATCTTTTCTTCTATGCCGGCAACAATTGGATCCTGCAGCAAATGGAAACCAAAAGAGATAAAACAAGGTGCATGGAAAGTTCTCCGATGTAAGATGTCATAAGAGTGTAAAAGAAACTGAAATGAATCGATTAACTTGACAGTTTATTAACTCAAAACTATGAGATCTTACAAGATGTTACTTTGTATAACACCCTATACCCTATTTTAGATTCCGGCCTAAAGTTGCACATCTTCAAACATTTGTTTACACATCAACAGGAGTTCATATATAACAATTAATTATAACCTTTCTAAGATAGAAACACCGGAAAACCAGCCTGGTAGACCACAAGTATGCTGACGTACTATTATATCTCTTACCTTTCTCACTTAAGCTCGTATAAGCTATAAAAGCCAGTTTATTATCAAATCATTAAAAGTTATGGAAAACGTTTAGCTGCAATTACTACACCATGAACCAAAAAATTTGCATGTAATCACCAACAAGAAATGCAAATCAGATTATGCATAAACATCGGTTACACTATTAAGGGTATCAGTGGAAAAGCTTGGTTACAGCTGACTCACTCAAATCACAGTCACTTATTGAAAAGAAAATTCACAATCAACATCAAAATAAATATAGGACTAAAACTTAATCCTCACAAACTATCACATTCCAATAGCTACACCACTTACCGAGCTGCATTCGCTCAAAGTTACAACGAGACAACGAGAGTTCTACAAACCATAATCAATCACTTCAAAGCATCATACGACACCAAACTTAGCAACAACCACACAAAAGACACCGAAAATAAAAATCGAACCTTTCCTTTCGCAATGAACATCCCCGAGCTAGTCCGAACCTCACTCACTTTACTCTTCCCAGATTCATTGTCAGCCACCGCTGACCTCTTCAGCTCCGATTTTGCCTAATCACATCCCAACAATCACCTCAAATTTCCAAACAAAGAAAATGGGATCCGCCCAAATAGAACGTAATGCAAACCAATCTCTAATCTCACCAGAGAAATCAAATGATTGCATTCCTCATCCGTCAGGAAACCTTCGTACACAAATGCTCTAAATTGCAATGCAGAAATCGAAGCTCAATCATAAAAATCGACAATTAACAACCAGAAAACCAAAACAAATCACAAAATTCCTCACACCATATCAAATACCTGGGTTTCCATGAGAGGTTCTTGGCTTTGAATGGATTGACAATCGAAGTGCACGAAGATTTCCGCGCGATCGATGCGATCAACAGTAGAACAAACACTGGAAAATGAGAAGATTTACTCATCGGGATCAAATTTTTCTTCGAATTGAATCTGTTAGTTTCTTCAGCTGAGATTTTTTGGTTAGATCATTCGCGGGGAGTTGACGAAAAATATATACAATTGGGAATGTTGACCCTCGGGAATTTGCAAATTACTCCCCGATAAATAATGCATTCGCGTTTAACACCCTAGATAAAAAAAATAGGGATATTGTATTTAGCTCCCCCAGATTTTGAATATTTTCTTGAGCCCTAGACTCTAGAGGGTAGAGGCTATAATTTAAGCTCCAATGTAGAATAGTAGAATTTCTTTTAAGGTTTAGAATTTTAGATCCATATTCTTTTGTAGTTTTTTCTTCCTTGTTAAAGTACAAGTTTTTATTTTTCTTTAATGGGAGAAGCTTATAATTTAGAAAATATAACGGTTATATTTTGTCTAAAAATGATAGTCGGATAATTTTGTTAAAAATGTTACACTTAACTCGAAAGCTAGTATAATTAATTACAGACTTACAGTCAATCCCTAAGGCAACATGGAAATAAAAAAACTGGTCAAAAGTCAACAAAGGTATTTTTGGATTTTTATTAAAGAAATTATTGGCGATAGCGATTTTTTAACGGAACAGAAGTTAAGTGTAATTACTTATTTTCAGGAGGATTGTATTTGTATTTAATCTAAAAATAATCACGAATTATAAATATTTCATTTGATATGGGGTATGTGTAATTAACTATAAAATAATTAGATACAATTAAAGTATTAAACAAATGCCATAAAGTAGCTTAAATTTCTCTTCTTTTTCCCAATAAAACAGAAAAGAAAATGAAATCCTTATAAGGACAAACATTTCCAAGTGGAAATCAACTTTAAGATAAAAAATATAAATATCATTTACAAAGACATTTAGAAAACTCTCAAGAAGAATGAAAAGTTAATTAACAAAACAAAAAAGCACCC
>JBBMKE010000008.1:7048441-7058954 GCA_037834125.1 Lippia alba
ACCCACGATCCGTGAAGGTTCACAGTCGCTCATTGTGCTTCATTCATCAGAAATATCTCATCAGAATCAGATAAGATTCATCCGTTGAGGTTCAGGTTTGTTTTCCATTTTTCTTTCAGCCCTTTTCATTTCTTCGTGTGATTTTAGCTACATTTGCATGTTTTGTTATGTCTAAATTCCGATAAAGATGTGAGCTTTTTTATGTTTGATGTGTGTTTGAGGCATTTCTGGTGACCTGTGACGAGTGGGATGGTAAGCATTTCTGGGTTTGGAGTTCTCGCAGATATGTTGTATGATTAATTTTCATGTTTAAGAGAATGTTGGGGTTAGATTTTCGATTCAAAACAGTGAAATTGTAATGCATTCTGTCCGAAAGGAACTGAAATGAGGAAAGAATCAAGTGTATTCGAGATTCGATTAATTTCTCTTGTTATGTGGTGGGGTGAAATTGTTAATTTTGATGAGTACATAAGCATATATGGTGTGTTTTTTGAGAAAGAATTTAGGGGGTGACCGCCCCCTCCAACTTTTGTTCTTGTGTTTCTCATTATATGAACAATTGTTAATAGCTTTCTTTAGGACCAAAAGGCAGCAATTTGTTTCATTATGTAGCTCTGTATCCTTTATGTAGTAATGATTCTTGGATATCATCATGATCAAGATCGCTTATCAGTGTCGTCATTGTTCTTCGTGTTCTTGTTATTAGATCCGTCGCTGATTTGCATCTTTTGTCATTTCAGAATAGCTATTCCAGAGATGGCATCCATGCAAACTAGTTTGGCATCAGCCGTGTGCAACAACCGAAATTACTCTTCAACTCTCCCGAACAGCTCCTTCCTGCATGGGGTCGACTGGAACGGACAGATCTTTCGCGCGAGGAGGAAAGACTCGAGTACCGCCTTCTGTGCGAGCCCCAGAGCTACAATAACCTTTGATCCTCCGAGTACCAAGCAAGAAAAGGTTAAGCAGAGGAAGCACACAGCAGATCCTAATGCTCCGGATTTTCTTCCGCTTCCGTCCTTTCAGGAGTGCTTCCCTAGAAGCTCTAAAGAGTACACGTATGAAGACTGTTTCTGAACTTTTTGGGATATGCCTTTATTTTTTCATAATTACACAAACTTCCCCTTTGGTTTTAAGAAATTAAGAAAGCTTCCCCTATCAAAGAATTTTCAGTACAACTAGATCTATCCATTTTGCTGATTTCATGTCAAAATTTTCATGACTGTCCTACTTTGCTTTGAACTTATAGAACATAGGAGACATTTTGGTAATTTCTCAAATCTCAAAAGAAGCTTGTGTAATTATGCCAAACCTCAGGGTATGTCAGTGATATTTTCTAAAAGTTTTGTCTGAATTTGGTGGAATTGCTTTACAGGGAAGTTGTTCACGAGCAATCTGGTCATTTGTTGAGAGTTCCATTTAGGCGCATCCATCTGGCGGGAGATGAACCGCATTTTGACACCTATGACACCAGCGGTCCGCAAGACATCAGTCCACGTGTTGGTAATGTCATTAGTATCTATATATAATCTTCAAGCTCTTGGCACTTTTTGTTCTAAAAGTTCTGTAGTTATTTTTTCATAGATGTTGAATATGTTCTGATCTGCCGCATATACATGCACGAAACAACATTTGAAAATACTTGATTTCTATTACTTCTTCAGTTAAGCTTATTATTTAGTTTCTTGAACAGGGCTTCCAAAATTGCGCAAGGATTGGATCGAGCGAAGAGAGAACTTGGGCGGACCACGATACACTCAAATGTACTATGCAAAGCAGGGGATCATAACTGAGGAAATGGCATTCTGTGCTGCCCGTGAAAAACTCGACCCGGAGTTTGTTCGGTCTGAGGTTGCACGTGGCCGTGCAATAATTCCCTCAAACAAGAAGCACTTAGAATTAGAGCCTATGATTGTCGGGCGCAATTTCTTGGTCAAGGTCAATGCAAACATAGGCAACTCTGCTGTAGTTAGCTCGATCGAGGAAGAAGTGCACAAGCTCCAATGGGCCACGATGTGGGGTGCAGACACTATCATGGACCTCTCCACTGGCCGTCACATCCACGAAACCCGTGAGTGGATTTTGAGAAACTCTGCTGTTCCTGTTGGCACAGTTCCCATTTACCAAGCACTTGAGAAGGTGAACGGGATCGCTGAGAATCTTTCCTGGGAAGTCTTTAGGGAAACTTTGATCGAACAAGCCGAACAGGGTGTTGATTATTTTACTATTCATGCCGGAGTTCTGCTTAGATATATTCCCCTGACAGCTAAGAGGATGACGGGCATTGTTTCTCGTGGGGGATCCATTCATGCTAAGTGGTGCTTGGCTTATCATAAGGAGAACTTTGCTTATGAACATTGGGATGACATATTGGATATTTGTAATCAGTATGATATATCCTTGTCAATTGGCGATGGATTGAGGCCGGGATCTATATATGATGCGAATGACACGGCTCAGTTTGCGGAGCTCTTGACTCAAGGAGAGTTAACTCGTCGAGCGTGGGAGAAGGACGTGCAGGTAATATAGAAAAGAATTATTGTTATCTGTGATATTCCAGAAAATTATAATTCTACGAGTTGCAGCCTCATTTAAATGTACAGGCTGTTACATACAAGACACATTTAGCATTTAATATTTTTAATAAGCTCTAATCTCTCTCATCATCCTATTTGTTAACTTCTTGCTTTTTATTCAGGTCATGAACGAAGGGCCAGGCCACATCCCGATGCACAAGATCCCCGAAAACATGCAGAAGCAGCTCGAGTGGTGCAACGAGGCCCCATTCTACACCCTCGGCCCTTTGACGACTGACATCGCCCCCGGCTACGACCACATCACTTCCGCCATCGGAGCTGCTAACATTGGAGCCCTCGGCACTGCCCTACTCTGCTACGTAACACCCAAAGAGCACCTCGGTCTCCCCAACCGAGATGACGTGAAGGCGGGAGTCATAGCCTACAAGATAGCAGCACATGCAGCTGATTTAGCCAAACAGCACCCCCTTGCGCAGGCGTGGGATGATGCTTTGAGCAAGGCGAGGTTCGAGTTCAGGTGGATGGATCAGTTTGCTCTGTCTTTGGATCCCATGACAGCCATGTCGTTCCATGATGAGACACTGCCGTCTGATGGTGCTAAAGTGGCCCATTTTTGCTCGATGTGTGGGCCCAAGTTTTGCTCGATGAAGATAACTGAGGATGTGAGGAAGTACGCTGAGGAGCATGGATATGGGGATGCGGAGGAGGCGGTGAGGCACGGGATGGAGGCGATGAGTGCGGAGTTTCTGGCAGCGAAGAAGACGATTAGCGGGGAACAGCATGGGGAGACAGGTGGGGAGATTTACTTGCCTGAGGAGTACGTAAAGGCAAAGACGAGTTGAAAGGTGCGTGTGAATTTTACGGTTTCATCGCTTTACTACACAGTTAATGTATTGTTTTGCACTATGAGGGTGTTTGCAAAAGCTTCTACTTTTGAAAAGGCTAAAATGGAAGCCAAATCTGTAGTTGGAATCGTAGAAGTTGAGAGCTTTTGGATAAAAAACAGTACGAAAAATACTTGTAAATAATAGTAAAAAGAAGGGATAAATATTCCGAACATCCTGTACTATCACGGTTTTTGGACTTGGCATCTCAAACTTAAAAAAGTCTGTGTTTGCATCCTCAACTATTGTTTTGTGATAAATTGCAACCTCGTTTCAATGGATGTGTGACACGTATCCCAAATTTCTTCCACGTGTTACTTGATGAGTGGAACCATGTTGCAATTTATCACAAAACAATAGTTGAGGATGCAAACGTAGACTTTCTTTAGTTCGGGATGCGAAGTCCAAAAACCACGATAGTACAAGGTGTTCAGAATATTTATCCCTAAAAAGAATCTAGAGTCAAAAAAAAAAAAAAAGGCAACCCAAAGTGCTCTGGCTTCTAGTTTATTTTAAGCACAAGAATTTAAACAAACACTACATTTCTGTTTCTTCAAAGCTAAATATGGAAACACTTCTCTTTAGCTTTCATTTTCTCCTTTACAGTAACTATCTACAATTGATATCTAACCTTCCTCTGTTTCGAATTTTCTCATCTATGACAACAGGCCTTCTTTCTTCAAGGAAACATATGATCTAGGATCTCCGAGCTACCATCATGGTCAGAACGCCAAGTTGAGAAAGACGAGATTCTTGAAACCTCATCTTCCAGTACTAGGTAAGTAAATAATCGTAGCTCTTAGTGTTGTCGAACACTGTATGATGATAAACAGAGATCTTTACTACGCGATCATGTGTATTAGCCTCATTTATGTAGTCATCATCAGTAATAAAGAAACAATGTTGGTTTATGTTGATGGTTTTTCTATGTCAAAATGGTGGTTTATTGATGAGAAACGACGCACCGGGGGTGCCTGTACCTGCTCGAGCAGGGTCAGGCTGAGAAAGTCCCTTCGAACCTGAACAGGATAATGCCTGCGTAGGGAGTGTGCTTCCTTTTCTTGTTTTTGTTGTAGTTTTTGCTCTGGATTGAAGATTCACCTGTCGTGGTTCGGGGCGATCGCCTCCATGCTTTGCCAGCTTAGTGTTTATAAGTAAAAGTTTCTATGATCCTGTTTCAAGAATGTGAAACTAGTCGAGATTCATGAAACAGGAGACGAAATATAGAACGAAAGGAAGAAGTTAAACGTGGTAGTTAAGTCTTTACGTTATCAGCTTCTTCTTTTCTTTCATGATTAGAAGATTTTTCATAACGACTCTATTCAAAAAATTATCAGTAAGGTTATTAATTTATAGAAAATGATGGCCTCTTCTTGCTAATAACTTCACATTTGGGAATGAGTATAGTTGTGATATTTTAACTTTATTATATGGGTCCTTCTGTAATATGGAATAATAAAATTCTTGTTATACTATAATTGCCAAGATATATTTTAATGAAACCCATACCTTTTGCTCTTTAACAAGTGTAAAATCATATATACAAGTATAACTATAATAGAGATAAATATATTTTGACATTCCAACTATAAAATTTTCTGCAACTCGCAAAAAGAAAATTTATTGACACGCAAACTGCCATTTAAAATTTACATTTAAGTAAATTATTTTTGCTTGCACTATCTTGTGACTTGTATAAAATTTAGAAACATTATTAATTAGATAACAATATACTATTCTATTTTAAATATGGGGTCTATTAAATCAATATAATAAAAAAATGTATTTTACATTTACAATATGATTAATACAAAATTTTTTTAAAAATAATTAAGTAAATAATAAATATAATATGTATGTCCTTATAATTTATTAAATCAATGAGTGCTAGAATTTTCTCGACACATGAATCGATTCATTTTGTGCAATATGAGAAAATCAAGAGAGACGAAAAGAAATAATTGCTTGATTTATAATAGGGGCAAACAAATAACTTCACATTTAAATATTTTTACTTTCCTTCCCATAAAATTATACAACATAATATGATAATAAATACGGCATTAGAACATTTTAATACTACGATTTATGAAAATTATACAGTATATTTTAAGAGTTATTTTAAGTACAATATTATGTAAAAATCATATGATATTTTATTAAAATGGAGAGTTGAATAAAAATATGATATTTAATTAAAAATTTATCTCACAATATCCATTTATATAAGGGGTAAAGAGATTAAAGATTCTAGAAAGAGCAACATAATACATGAAGGAATATTTTTGCAGAAAGTTTTCGATAATTTACATTTACCCCACCTCCTTGAGGGCCTTTATCTACCAAAATGGGGATACAAAGATTCTAGTTTTATTTATATATACAACTCGTTCATTAAGAGGATAATGACTGATTGGAATTAAAGATTGATGGCCCTCCTCAATTCTTTCTTCTGCCTTCACTCAGTAACTTGAGCTGCAGCCAACCTTGCAATAGGCACCCTAACGAGACAAGAGAGACGAAGTCAGAAATTTTAATCGAATAAAAAAATGATGAAATTTTTGCATATAACGTTGCTCTAGACAAAGAACGACGGTCTCTATCAACCCTTCGTAGTTGTTAGTTGTTTTAACTATTTACAAAGGTTGTTTTAAGATAGAAAAAATGGGGGAAATGGTACCTAAAAGGGGAACACGACACATAATCCAATCCGGCTTCTGCGAAGAAGGCGACGGACGAGGGCTCACCACCATGCTCACCACAAATTCCCACCTGAAAAGATTTCAGGTAATTACAATAAAATCCAACTTAAAATTTTGAAAAAGGGACAGGAAAAAAGGAACAAAACGAGCCAACCGGATTTAAGAAATAACGAACCTTGAGGCTCGGACGAGCTCCACGGCCTTTCTCCGTTGCCATCTTAACAAGTTGGCCCACACCCTTCCGATCAAGAACCTATCCACATAACAATACACAAAAATAGTTAACATGAACTCAGAACCAAGTGAATCAACAGAAAAATGAGTAAACAATCACCAACCTCAAAGGGGTCGTGTTGGAGAATGCCCTTAGCCAAGTACACCGGAAGAAACTTGCCAACATCGTCTCTACTGTATCCGAACGTCATTTGTGTGAGGTCGTTCGTCCCAAAGGAGAAGAACTCAGCTTCCTTTGCAATCTAGCCATATAAAAACATGTTCAAAAAGGTTTCATTATAAAACACTTCAGTTTCCTATAAACACAAAACAATGTTGAATCGTTGATATTATCCACTCACCTCATCGGCTATTAAAGCAGCTCTCGGGACTTCTATCATAGTTCCAACTTTGTAGCTCAACGTGGTCCCCATCTCAGCAAACACCGTCTTCGCAACCCCGCGAATCAAACTCACTTGATGTCCGAGTTCCTATAAACCCGAAAATCTCAACCACATTATATTTATTGAAGGAAAAACTATCAATTTACATTGCTCATGTTATAAAGAGAGATTATCTTGACATGCCTGAGGAGTTCCGATAAGAGGAACCATAATCTCAGGGATAACGGTGATGCCCTGGTTGGTCAACGAGATCGCAGCTTGGAATATTGCACGAACTTGCATTTCCGTTAGCTCAGGGTACGATATTCCAAGCCTGTTACATTTCAGTTGAGTCAACATCAATGTGGTAAGAATGTCCCGAAACACTCACAAAACACACTCACACACTAACTATACCTGCATCCACGGAATCCAAGCATGGGATTGACTTCAGACAGTTTCTCAATTCTCGAGTAAACTTCATCCTCAGTCATGCCGGTATCCACAGTTAGCTCTCCAACAATTTGCTCTATGTCGCCTTCAGGAAGAAATTCGTGGAGCGGAGGGTCTAGTAGTCTGATTGTCACAGGCAGCCCTGAAAAATTATTCGGGTTAGATCATTTTGTATTTAGCTCAATTATATATAGTAATGGTATATATGTAGTTTTCCTTCATACCCTCCATTGCGCGGAAAATTCCCTCGAAGTCAGCACGTTGGTAAGGCAACAACAAGTCTAGAGCAGCCTTCCGCTGTTCAGGCGTGATTGCCATTATCATCTTTCTTACAGCCTTAATCCTCTCATCAGAAGCAAAGAACTGACGAGCAAAACAAGAAACGAACAATGTCGCAAGCATTCCAGAAAACTCGAAAATGAAACATTGAAAGCAAATTTTGATGTGAAATTTTACCATATGCTCTGTCCTACACAAACCAATCCCTTGAGCCCCGTTATTCCTAGCAGCAAGTGCATCTTCAGGTGTGTCGGCATTCGCCATAACCTAATCACATTTCTCCCAGAAAACAGAAATCAGTATATTTTTCCAAGATTCTTAGTACAAATATGTAAGTATTGATCATGAATCGGTAAACCACCTTGAGCCTCCTCATCTTGTCGGCCCAAGACATGAAGATCTCCAAGTCACCTGACATAGCCGGCGGAGCAAGCGCCTGTCTGCCCAATATTACTTCACCGGTTGAGCCATTAAGGGAAATCCATTCTCCTTCTTTCACTACTTTGTCTCCAATCAAAACCACCTTCATAATGAACCAACAAGAATTAGTTTCTTAACTATTTTTCATCACCAAATTTCATTTTTAGTTAAATATTTCTTTCATGTATATATATGCACCTTCTCAGCATCATTGACACGTATCTCGGAGCAACCCGACACGCAGCATTTTCCCCAGCCACGAGCCACCACAGCTGCGTGCGATGTCATGCCTCCTCGAGCTGTCAAAATTCCAACAGCCGCATGCATACCTCCAACATCTTCCGGACTCGTTTCAGTTCTCACCTTCAGATAAATAAATTTAGTTAAATAAAAAAAGGAAATATCAACAAATCCATAACGAAAAACGAATGTTTTTTTGCAAGGGGGGATGTTTTTGTAGTTTACCAGAATGGCACTCTTTCCTTGTGTATGCCATGCTTCGGCATCTTCAGCAGTGAACACAACCTGCCCGACTGCTGCACCTGGAGATGCCGGCAATCCCTTGGCTAACACAGAGTCTTTGTACGAAGATGGATCCTCAAACTATAACAAAAAATAGATTACTAATTTATATTAGAAAGTACTAGAAAAGAAATAACTTTTTGTTGATACATTTTCATCATTTATTTGTACCTGTGGATGAAGTAGTTGGTCGAGGTGCTGAGGCTCGACCATCATCACTGCAGTGCGAGTATCAATAAGACCTTCGTTCACCATATCTACAGCAATCTTCACAGCACCATGACCCGTTCGTTTCCCGGTTCTACATTGTAGCATCCACAACCTGTTCTCTTGTACAGTAAATTCAATGTCCTGTATTCATAACAACCGTATAATTATTAGTATTTGTCCAGTTACATGCTTTAATTCTTTCCCTTGAAAAGTAGAGAACTATTACCATCATATCTTTGTAGTGTCTTTCCAATATTTGACAATTTTCAACAAGTTCCTTATAAGCTTCAGGCATGGTGTTCTTCATGGTGTCCAAATCCTCTGGCGTTCTAATACCAGCAACGACATCTTCTCCCTGAATAAAGCACGATGATCACCTCATGCTTATTAGTATGGATTTATGGACAAAAACATGCAAATCGTCAATCAAACAGAAAAAGCTTAAGACCTGAGCATTAATCAGAAACTCTCCGTAGAGCTTGTTTTCGCCCGTACTCGGATTTCTAGTAAAGAGCACGCCCGTTCCTGAAGTGTTTCCCATGTTTCCAAACACCATACATTGAATATTCACAGCAGTACCTTTCAGACCAGTTATTTTGTTAATTTCTCGATATTTGTTCGCCCTCGGACTGTCCCACGAATCGAAAACAGCTTTTATGGCCAATTCCAGCTGCTTTTTTGGATCTACAGACGAAATTTGAATAAATCACAAAGTGAACTAAAGAAAAGACATACTTGATGTATGAAATTACATACCGGATGGAAATTTTTCGCCCTTAGCTTCAACATAAACACCCTTATACTCTTCCGCTAGTTCTTTGAGATTAGAAGCCGTTAGATCGGTGTCAAGCTTTATGCCTTTCGAGCTTTTCATCTTTTCGAGTTTTTCTTCAAACAGCGAATGTGGGATGCCCATAACCTTAATTTTGAAAGAAATCAAGAATTAGCAAAACTTCAAAAGTTACATTTCTTTATAGACATAGAAACCACAAATTTATACCAAATACAGAGAAGAACTTACAACATCTCCAAACATGTCCAAAAACCTTCTATACGAGTCGTAAGCAAACCGCTCACCACTTTTCGCAGCCAAACCAGCAACTACCTCATCGTTCAGGCCGAGATTGAGCACCGTGTCCATCATTCCAGGCATAGAAATCTATATTTAAACCAATAACAACAACAACAAAATCAGTTTTACTCACTTGCAGACATGCACATGCAATGGCGGAGTCAGGACTCCAAAATCAGGGGAGCAATGACGGAGCCAGGGGCCCCACGGCCCCCTAAATTTTGAGATTTTTTAATTTTTGTATGTATATTTTTTATATATTTATATTTTTGCTCCTTAATATTCTAACATTCTCCCCCAATTAAAGATTTAGCCCCTTTATTTTTTATATTTTAAATTTTCGCCCCCACGACATTAAATCCTGGCTCCGTTCCTGCAGGGAGCACCTACCTCAAAGAGTGCACCACAAAACATTCATGAGTACACTGTAACTGAAAATACTATACATGTACGCCGAAATAGAATTAAGTCAATGCACCCCCTAACTTATACGTAGCTCCCCTATTATTCGCATGCACACACATATATATACATATAGATGCATGTATAGACTTACTGCCGCGCCAGAGCGAACGGAAAGGAGGAGAGGCCTCGAGGGATCGCCAAGATAAGCTCCCATATCTTCCTCAACAATTCTTAAACCTTCTAAAATTTCTTCCCACAGTCCCGGTGGCAGTTTCTTCCCAACTTGCTGATAATCTTGACAGGCCTCTGTAGAAATGGTGAGCCCGGGTGGCACAGACAAACCGATGCTCGCCATTTCTGCAAGATTAGCTCCTTTTCCTCCCAACTGGTGTCACATATAATAACTTGAATTTCATTTCATCAAACATATGAG
>JBBMKE010000008.1:7197791-7207885 GCA_037834125.1 Lippia alba
TCGACGCATATACGAACCCAAACCGAAGTCCAGCCGACGTCTATGAGGTCCGGGCTCTCAGAATTGCTGGTCCATCCCGTAAGAAGCATGGCCGAATACATGCTGGCGAGAGCAAATATAAGATGGAAGAATGTATAAGAGTAGCTCACCGGACGTGCTTCTGATTCAGTTTTGCCTTTACCGGATTCCATATCCTCCGAGTCGAGAAGAGGTTTCTTGTCACCTGTGACATGATTTTTCTTGTATTATCAACTGAAAAAATGGTTGTATCGAGGTTTTACCTACTTCCCCTGAGGTTTCAGAAATTACAAAAACATCCATTGGCATACCCTAGGGCTTAGGCTTGGTCTAAAGCATGTTTTTACAGTCATGAACTTAACGTTAAATATAGAGTCATAGACTATATTAAGTGTCGAGGGCAACATCGGATATTCAAAAAAATCAGAGATTATATCACTACATTTAATCGATCCAAATGTAATGCAAATTCTTGAATTGGGGAGTTTTTGTAATTTTTTAAACAAAAAGGAGAAGAGGAACGGAAACTTTGTGCAATTAGTCAACACCTTAGGGCATGCCCGTATAACTAGTGCTAATTTAAATGGAAGGGATGGTGTAATTTAAAATAGCTTAGTTAATTTAGGGTACCTGCTCTAGGGGAAGATGGAGGAGAGGACAAGAAAGTGGTTGAAGAGCCAGCACGAAGAGCAGAATATAGAACAGAGAGCACAGTCGTGAGCATTCCAAGAATAAGTGTGCTTAAGGTTACAGCTTTTGACTTGTTGTGAAGGCCATTGCAGACATAGTCCCGTGGTTCACTGGATAGACCGGTGTAACAAACATAAGCACAGTAAATCGATATCACAGAAGCAGGCAATAGGCTGCCATTAACCTGTCCAAATCATCTTATTAGAAAATCCATACATAATGATAGGTATTTTTGACAAAAACTTTTTTTTAAAAGAATAATTACACTCTGATATACCCCAAGTTTGGCCTGATTACATATAAATACACAAGCTTCTCCCAAGATTTTACAAATTACAAAAACTTCCGCCGGTGAACCTTAAACTTTGGCTAACGCAGCTATTATAGTCATGAATTTAAAGTCAAATACTAACGAGTAATTGCCAAGGGAAAAAAAGGATATTCATAAGAAATTAGAGATAGCTTCATCAAAGTTCATTGATCTAGTGGTAACATAAATTCTTTGAAAGGGGAAGTTTTTGTAACTTCTCAAAATGTCAAGGGGAGCTTTGTGTAATCAGGCTGCACCTCAAGGTAGGTTAGTGTAATTATCCTTATAAATAATGCAAGTTATATAGTATTGTTCTTTCACCTTGGGATGTAATGCGATGACAGCAAAAGCAACATCAAGAATTAAGGTCATCACAAGGAAAAAAAATGTTGAGACCGCAATCATGGCCAGAGGGATTGAACCAAATGAATAGAATTCCGGTAAATGAAAAAGTTGCAAGATAGCATGCTACCGACACAGCAAGTAATGCAATATACCTGAAAATAGAAAAGGAAAGATAATCAAGAACTTAACATACATAAATGAAATTTATTATTACTTTGAAACCTACCACTTCTGCTCGTCTTTAGCAACCCACGAATCGTTCCAAGAATGCGTGGCATCTAACAACATCACAACTTGGACTAACAAGAATATCCCAGCACCGAACTTCGAAAGTATTCCTACATACACAATGAAGTTAAAATTAAGTATTCCATATAATTAAATACCAAAATGCTTTGAACAACGGGCTCAAAACTAACAAACCATATATGTTGAAGATGACATTTGGGATGAAAAACATGAGGATTATGAGTAAAACCCAAACGATCATCTTGGAAATCCATCCCCCATGGTGCCAAGAATCACGTTTGTCGTTTTGATCCTTCACACCAATCATTATGAGGGCCAGTATAACAAAGAACAAGAAATTGCCCATGCTGACACGAAGAACTGCTTGCATTTGAAACCATTCATCTGAGAGGCTGTCTGAAGTATTTATCCCTGTAATAACAATCCAAGGTGGAGAAAATCCTTAAATCCAACAATCAATTTTGAGTTCAAATATATCGTCATCTGAAAATAACAGCACTGTCATTTACGAAGTTAATTTCACGAAACACCTCGCGCAAGACAAAGTGAACTTCGACGAGCAACAAAAAGGGACATATAAAATTCCTTCTTTAGGCTAGAACCTAATTAGGATAAACCTGAATATCTTTACTCTCTTCTCAAACACCAAGAACACATAATACAAGATCCGAAATTTGCTCTATTTCAAACAGGAATCCATAATTTCCCAGCTTTAATTTCAGCTTCCAATCAAACACACTAAAAGAGCCACACCCAACATAAAAGAAAGTGACAAACAAATACCAATAACCAAACAACAAATCAACAGAGAATATATATGCAAAAATAATCAAACAAAAAACCACCTAAACAATAAAACAAAACCCACTTCACCAAATCCCAAAACATCAAAGACCCACAAATTACACACATCTCCACCCCCCTAAATCCACTCAAAAACCTAAAACCACATCATCAACCCCTTAAAGAACCGATTTTTATCAACTCACAAGACAATTTCTTGAGGAGGGGCGCCCCAACTTCTCTGAGAATCCAAGAAACAATCAAAGACACCCCAAACAAGCCGCAGTAAGCAATTCTCGCCGAACGCTGCGTGATTCCCGACGCCACCGATGTGCAGACACCACAAGTCAAAGACGCACAACAAGATGCCAAACACGACATCGTTTCACTCTACCTCAATCTCTCTAGCTGATGAGTTGATCAATTATTCCTGAAGCTTGATTGCTCGCTTTCTTGTACTGGGATATTCGAATCTGGATATATTTACCTTGATTTCGTCTGTTGTCATAATCTTGAAATTTTGACACGCAATTATTCTAGTAATCAAGGAAGTCGTGTAATGTCTAGAAGTACAAGAATTGGGAGAAATGACTAATGCCAGGTCCGATTTTGTGTTGCCAGAAAAAGTTTCCTTGAGATTGGGCTTCGGGGAAGAATGAGCCCAAATTAGTTATATGGGCCTTACCCACTAAGATAATTTGGATGAGCCCAATGGAGAATTGTAATGGGCCTAAGAATTAAAAGGATCCCAGCCCAAATATAAGCGACCATCGTATTCACCGTTAGAATCTTATTTTGATGAGTCGAATCCAACCAATTGTACGGATAATTATATCATATTTACCGTTTGATTTATATTTTTGATAAAGTCTACACCAATCGCACGATAATTATAGAACACAACTTCTAATTATACTGATTTGGTCGAAGAGTGGATTATGACTAGAATTATACTTTATTTAACTGTTATGGTGTAATTAGTACTTTAATTGCTTTGATTTCTCCATGTAATTAACTGAAAAATTACTTAATTTCGCTTAAATGTGACTTTGTAGGTCTAATTATGTTGGAATAAAGAATTATACAAAATCTGGACTAAAAGAAGTGATAAATGAAGAAAAAGACATCAACCATGACCATAACTTAAGCTAAGGGTGGCATAGCACACCTCACCATGGTCAAATATTGCAATTGACTTTTCCTTTTTAACAAATTTAGCTGCTTGCAACAACTTTACTCAGTGTTTTGCGTCTCAAGGCTGATAATTATGGTACTTAAAATTTCTAAAAGTATCTTTGCCTTGAAATGTGTGATCAAGTGGAGATTATGAAGCATATAAGCAAGGTTTAGAAGCAAAAATGAGATAGTGAGTTTTTCATTGGAGAAGTAGGCATGTAGCAGCCGGATAACATCATAAAACAAGGGCTCAATCCCCTATTATGAACTCAACAAGATTTCCCTTTCTTTCTTTCTTTCTCTTTTTGCTAAAGGTTATGCTTAGATTATGAAGTTTATGAACACACTTGTACAAATAAGTTTAGTTTGTTTAATTTCAGTTATTAAACAATTTATTAGCTGATATTTTGCAAGAATGTACAACAACTAAGTTTTTTTTATCCAAGTTAAGTTGTTTCTTGATTCATGAAAATGATCTCTTACAGTTCTAATCTCATTGTATATGCATGTATCTTGGTTGATGATATGGACTTGTTTTTGTGATAATTTTTTGATCAATCATTGTCTTGATACTTGTCTTTCTTGACTGAGCATTTAGCTTGATCTGTAATTGTCATTCTATTTGTGCTAAAGAGTTAAACATCATTGAAAGCTTTTCATAAGTACGTTAGGAGGGGTCCCTGCAATAAGCACCATCAGTTATCACGGGAGATTAGTCCTTCACTCAATTGATGTGGGGAAACTCTGAGAGATAAAAAAAATAAAAATAAAAATTGAAAGCTTGTCATATGTTTGCTTGATAATTACGAGATGTATGCATATTAACTTAAACAATCCGAACTTGTGAGTATGTTGGTGAGGATCGTTATCATTTTTGTTAGGGCTAAACACAACCCCCTCCCCCCGGATCCTTTCGTTGTTTTTGCACTTTAATTCCCCACTATCCTTTCATTTTTGGCACTAAACCCCCCAATCTTTGAAAATCTTAACACTTAGCCCCTTCTAAAAAACCTCAACAAAGCATATTTGTCCGATGCTGATATCAAATGTGTTGATATGATATATCAAATTGAAGCTCTCGACGCAAGGAACACTATAATGGTCGCGAAATCAAAATCCGACAATCAACGAAGAAGATATCATAGGTCAAAAGTGACACAAGACAAACGAAGTGTTTAGCGGCTAATAGGGTCGGATGGGGTATGAATTTTGTTCTCCTTGGAGAGACGAGCACAATAGCGGTGGTCTTGGAACTTGAATCGCCATGACGGAGGATAAATCGATAGTCAAAACTTAGTCAAATGGGTCAAATGTTAGGATTTTCAAAGGTTAGGGGATTTAGTGCCAAAAATGAAAGGATAGGGTAAAAAATACAAAAACGATGAAAGGATGAGGTTTTTTTGTGTTTAGCCCAATTTAGAATTAAACCTAATTTAAATATCTCCCAATCATACATGAGTTGTTTCTAAAGTAGTTGGGATATTTGCAAGACCGCCAATCACGAGATTATCCCATATTAATTGTATTTGTCTAATTTATATTACAATATCTGATTATATATATATATATATATATATACGCCTTGAACACAAATGAAAATTTCGACGGTCCTCGTCAATCAAACGGTCGACATTCTTCTTCTGTATACACCTCTTATCCTCGATAAGCAATGCTAGTATTTTTCCTTCTCAACATGTGAACGAATAAGTCTGCCATCCCGAGATAGTACGAGAACATCAATTCACGGTTCAAAAAGATAATCTTCAAATGGTTTCTATGTTAAATAATATCGCTTGGATCATATGTTACGTCATTCATGATAATTTATGAAAAATTCTATATTTTTGTTTTATGCCCGCATCATATTGTCGTAACACTATTTCATAAATTCGTGTTTTTATCTGTATGCGCCGTATTTATATCTTATTTTCGTATATAATATGGTTGATCTATTACCAAAAACTTATTACAAAAAAAAACATATTCTCGAGGAATTTAGTAGTAATAATTCTTGCATCGTAATTAGGAATATCCATCCACATTGGGGATGTAAAGCACGTGGATGCACCCGCAATCATATGACCCTGTGATTCATACTATTTTTATTCCCTTATATATATTTTTTAATTTACTTACTGACAAAAAGAAAAGCTTTTCCAAGAAAATATTAATTAATAATATAATCGTTTAACTTTAATTATGACAAAATGCGAAATAAATCAATCCAACATATGTGCTAATCCCTCCATTGTTTAGCATTTTTTTGCTTTTTAACACACACCCAAATAATCAGGAATTCGAATTCGGATTTTTACTTCAAGAAAAAACCCTCAAAACATTTAGCCAACTCCTATTGATCCTATTATTTAGCATAGATGATGACTAATTACAATAAATAGCCAATTTAATTAATATTATGCTATGCCAACAAAGAAGCAAACCAAGAAACTCAACTAATTATCCGAGGAAACTGTATTTATAGCACGCGAACGAGCTACACAATTATTATCACGTTGAATATAAATTAAAAAGGTCTATAATAAAATTTTCAGGATACAAACCAGCAATAATAACTATTCAATTAAAAACAAAACTTGAAAAACAAAGAATTCGGAAAAACATTGAAATTTTGGTAATGAAAGACTCAAAATTTTAATACGAAAGATAAAACGAATCCGTTTTACACGCTTTAGTATCTTTTCTCTTTGCATGAAAGCCCTTTCACGCCAAAGAGAAAGAGACTTTTGATATGTAAGGAACTTTATGAATTATGACAGACACATATTATTAATACTTTGATAAAGATAAATTTGTAAATATATACAATAAGTTTATGAAAGTTTATATTGTTCAAGAAGTATGGGTTCCTAGTCAACTTCCACATGTATTAGATTCAATTACAAGTACATATGTGGATAACATCAAAAGTAAACTATTCTCATATTTATTTATTCAAATTGTAGTAAAGTTATATATAATTCATGAATTAATTCACACAATTGATCCGACGTGCACGACATGCTTCTACATGCATGTTGAGTTCTACATTACGGTAGAAATGTAAATGAATCGAGCTTAATACGTCGACCCGACCAAATATCTAGGTTGATTCTGCAATTTTTTAGTTCAAATTAAATTTAATTCTTTTTTTGTCATGTAAAATATTTGACGTGTAAATAAAATCTCTTTATATATATTCTAAATAACTAATTATAAAGAGAAAAATAAAATTTAAAAATAGTCCAACAGAGTAGAGAACGGTTGATTCGAATTATTTAGGTTTTCTTATATAATATTTCAGGTAATTAGTGAATATAAAAATTAATAATTAATCAGTTTTATAATATTGATGATAAATATAAAATAATAATGGTAGAAAAATAAGGATAAAGGCATGGAATTTAGGAAATTAAGGAATGCTTAGACTTGACGCCATGACTTCCCCCCCACTACGCCCCCATAAGTGCATGTGTGGGGATTGTGGCCTGCACCTTCAAAAACAATTAAATAAAAATTTAAAATAAAAATACATATAATATTCGCATTTTATCAAACATTCGTGTTGATCATTGTATTATATCACACACTTCTCTATTGTATATGTATCTTCTCGTCATATCTTCCCATTAGATACTCGCACCAAATAAAAAAAATTCAAAAATCTGATTCTCTTCGATAACGGTTACTGAAACAAAAATACAACACAAACAAATGATAATCACATAACGTAATTAATTGTATAGTCATATCTGCATTATACATATATTTTTGTGTTCGTGCATCATAATTGTTTGACCGTATTATTTTAACTGTATTATTTTAACCACATTACGGCGCACACTCATAACAATCGTAACAAGCAATTAATCATATCGTCCAATCCGTATTGTATATATATCTTCGTGTCCGTGCATCATTGTATTTGTTTAGAAAATGATATAAAGAATTCAAAATTTGAAACTAAACAGAAAGAGGAAAATAAATTCAAATTATATTAAAATTTTAAATTTTTAAAAAGTCTTCCCTACTCAATTACGCCGCCTAGAAACCAACCCTAACCTACCAAACCATGGGTCCATGAAAAAGAATGTACACTGATTGAACCGGGTCTAATCTCACTAAACCGGCTTAGCAACAACCCCGGTTTTCTCAACTCGATCCTAATTTGGGTTATAACTTAAACTCCTAAACTCTTCAAAAACTCCGAACCGGTGGCGCAAAACCCCCCGCCGCCGTTTCCCCCTCCTTCTTCCGCCGCATCTCCAAAACCTTCCGGTGGTTGTTCGAATGCAGCTCGCTCGAGAACGTCGGGCTACAAGCAGGCCGGTACTCGGGCAACAACCGACCGGACTTGAACCGGACCCCACACGCGTTACATAGCGTCTTCGACCCGTGCGGACCGGCCCGCCACTGTGGGGTCTTCGTGACGCCGCAATGGCTGCACCTCCGCGGCTGCGCCCCCGCACCTCCGCCGCCCTCGGCGGCGGACTTCTTTTTCTGCTTCTTCGCCGGAGGCGAAAACGACGCCGCATTGGACGACGTCGAAGATGACGACGAGGTTGTGGATGACGACGAAGGTGATAAAACCGGCCAAACGCGAATCCCGGTTCGCGCCCGTTTTGTTCTTGCTTTGGTTTGAACCGGGGTGGTGAACTGCGGCGCCTCCGCCGGTTCGCCGCCGTCCTCCGCCGTCAAAATTGGGAATTTTCCGGTGAGTGAGAAATCGGAAAATGAGTCCTCCACGAAATGGGATAGCCATTCTAAGCTCCCTAAACCCTCTTCCTGTAAAATTTAGGTAATCTTTTCAGCGAGAGACAGAGAGGGATAGAGTTTGAATTCGAAAACAAATTCAAAACGTGGGTTCACCTCAACACAGAGCTCGCTTTCATGGAGAGACTCAAAACAACTGTTCTCAGGCGGTGGTTCTGCACAGCTCTTCTCTTTCTCCGGCGGCGGCTCCGCCGTGCACGGCGGTTTTCCTTGTTCTTCATTTTCCGAGTACCCATTTGAAAAATCGAGCAGCTCGTCCACAAAAAGGTCGTCCCCATCGCCGCCGTTATCCTCCACCGCCGTCTCCGCCGCAGCGCCGCCGTCTTTCAAGTCCCCGAACTCCATTCCCTGCAAATTAACACAAACCCACATGCAAAATAAGCCCAGAATTCACAGAAACACGGCGTAATCGAAACAGAGAGAGAGATAATCACTTGTAAACGAGGTGAAGAGTGAGGAAATGGGTTGAATTTGAAGAGGAAAGGGTTATGGGAAGTTCGGTAAAGCATTGAATGAGAGAGTGAAAAATGAGGGATGAGTGAGGATGAAAACTCACCATGGTGACCTAATATATCCAATGAAAAATTTTCTTTTTGGAATTTCTTTTTTGGAAAATATAAGATTTATAAAATAATAAAGAGGGATTTTCTCTTTTTTTGAAAAAATGAAATTTGAATTATTGAAGCGTTTGTTTATTCCAATTTCCAATCTTATCTGTTATTTATTTGTTAAAGATTAACGTTAGTGTAATCTATTATTTACGGATACAATGACACGTTATTTTTAATTTTTCGCGTAAAGAGCGTTGGATATAGTGTCATGAGTGTTCGTTATGATATGTTAAAATGATATTTTTTAAAATATTTGTGCATCGTAAGATGTAATAGGGATTGAGTATGAATTATGAAGTATTTATGAAATGTTTGACGTGTAATGCTTAATTAATTGTGATGTACTATGTTTATTTTAAGATCTTGATAATTTTTGTTGGTATTTTAGAAATTTAATGTGTTTGTCGTTCAACTCTATTTATGTCTTCATATTATTAATTTCGTTCCACTTTATGTAAATGTCAGACATTGACTTTTGATCGTGTGAATAGAGTAAGTAGATTCACGGAATTGTTACTTATTGAATCTCGATAGTCTATATGGTATACACGTTTACAAAAGAAAACCGAATAAGAAATCGAAAAAATAAAATTATCTAAATCTTGTGGCAGGGCGACTTTTTCTTTTTCAATAAGACCTAAACAATTATCCCTATCCTCAGTCGCTTACAGGCTTACGTTCGTCGCCGACCGGGTGCCGTTTCTTTTCAATTTTAAAAGAAAATTCACCATAATGAATCATTTATATAGTTTTTAAAAAATCATATAATGAATCATTTATATAGTTTTTTCCTCATGTTTACTTTTACTACTACATTATTATTATTATATTAACGATCTATGTGGAATTAATCCAAAGCAAAAAGAAATGACCGTCGAGTGGTATAGTTTAAGTGTTTAACCACACTAACTTAATTAGGGGAGTTTGAGTTCCTGACTCTTTGGAAACGCTACTATCATTAAAAGAGAGATCCTTATGCCTAACCCGACCATAAAAATGAATTATAAAATTAAAAATTAACAAAGAAATAAAAGAAGAAATGTGACAGCTAGAAAAGTGGATGGCCAAATTAACTTTTATTAGAATGCTAATAATTATTATCCTATCATAATAATGTCAATTTGATTTAGCTTTTTCAGTGG
>JBBMKE010000008.1:7207985-7230169 GCA_037834125.1 Lippia alba
AGATAGGTAATAAACTTTACTCAAAATATTTTGTGTGTTATGATTTTAGAATGGATTTTAGAGTACTCTTGTTTAAATTCAATATTTGATGAAAACAATTATTAAAATTGATTATATAAATTATTTTTCCAAAATATAAAATCATGGATGATAATTCGGATGATGATTCTAGAAGAGGATTTATCCTTGCATATAGTTTTAGCAGTTGCTTTGATGGAGATACATCAGACAAACATTTTAGACATACAGTAAAGCAATACTTGAATATTAGAATGAGAAAGTTAGTAAAAGAAACATACTTCAAAAGAAGTAGACTGTGATGAAGATTGTAAAAAGACAAATAAAAAATTAAATTTATAAATAAAGTAATAATTGCTTTAGAACAAGTTTATGAACAAGAAGGGTCATCGGATTCTTAAGAATAAAATGAATTCCCGAAAAATAAAGATTGAAATAAGAAATTTAGGATGGAGGTTAAGAGCAATAATAAATAAGTTTCCTAAACAGTTTTGGTTATTATTCTTTAAAATGCTTGATAAAGAAAATAATTTAAAAACAGATTTTGCAAAGGAAGAATATAAACAATTAGAAACTATAAATAAAAAGTTAATAGAAAAAATATATCAACGAGAAATAAATGGTTAGAAATTGATCCTCTCTAAAAACAACGACATATTAGACGAGATCTAGAAGAAATAAGAAAAATAATAAAATCCAAAATAAATGAATTGAACGAAACAGATAATCCGTACATTTATAATGATCTTGAAATAACTATTATAGGACTAAAAATGAAAGAAAAAGATCTTATAAAAGAAAAGACGTATCATAAACATATGTTATTAAGGTTCGAAGAATACTTTAATAATAAAAAGAAATTAAAGAAAGAAATAGAATGGACAATAGAAAATATACCTCTTTTCAGTAAACAAAATAGACAATTGTTAATGCAAACTAATGAAGGGATTAGTTGGTATCAAAGTATGATAAGAAAAATAAATATTTTGTCCTCAGCATAAAAATAAAAACTTTAAGGACCAAATTAAAAAGCTAAGAAAAATAAAAATACTTGGACTAAAAAGTGATATAAATAAAAGCCTTAAGGATAAAATGGTCATTCTACAATAAAAAGACATAAAAAATCGCACAAGAAGCGCGTATGCTACAATTGCTAGCTATAAGGTTTTCTGTACAACTTTTCTAAAACATAAGGTTTTTGGTGTGAATTTTCAAAATATAAGATTTTCTGTGCCTATTTCAAATAACACAAGGTTATTGGTGCATATAACTCATTTTTCTGCTAGTGGGCTATTCAATCTCCGTTAACAGACATTCTTGGAGGAAAAACCATTAAGAAAGCATTTTCCGGCGCCAAATACATTTTCTTTACCTTCTTTTTATCTTTATAAGGTTGAACACTATTTTTTCTTTACCATATATCCGCACTTCATGCAATTTACATAGCAAGAAATGCAATCTATGCCGCAATATCATCTACATAGCAAGAAATGCAATCTATGCAGCAACACCCGGAATTTAATGAATATTGCTTCTTTTTAATCTGCTGTGCAAATTAAAAAACCATGGACCTAAAATTAATTAAGTTAATGCATCATTATATTAACATAATACCATCACTGTTTGAATACAATCACTAAATATGAACAAGGTCATCCAAACCACTGTTTGTAGTCAGCCAAAATGATTAGTCATCAGGTATTAAAAACAGATTAGCATCACATACAAAAAGCAGTACTACATAATCGGTAACAAGATCCTTATTTTTTTGTGATTTTATGTTTCTTCATTCCTGTAGCAACACCAGTACACCACCACCCAAATTTGACATTGTCACAAAACTTCTGCCACCCTTTCGTAGCACTGGTACAAAATGTCTTGTAACTGTGCTAATGACTGAACTTTGTTGGTTGGAAGCCATTATATTATCCTCACATTAACATGGTGGAGCAATGTGGAGAACAGTAAAGCAAGACGATGTAGGGTTTAGAGAAACGACTGGAATGACAAGAGTTTCACTTGAGTTTTGGGATTTTTTCTTTGGAAAGTTAATACCAAGAGTTTGACTTGATTTGAGGCTTTTTGGGAATTTAATTCTAACGGTGAATGTGATGAAATTAACATTTTTGTCAGTCTGCTAACAAAAAAGTGGAATTGGTTTAAGTTATCAAAAATTGAAAATTAGTGGGCTTATATTGATTGAGTCAATAAATCATGGACCTAACTCGAAAATAGACATAAAGCACAGGACCAAAAATGGCATTTTTCCTTTATATGATGTTCAAAATTCGATGTTATATTATTAATGGGCCTCTGCTTCAACTTTGGATCACTATATTGGGTTTATGCCCTTAAATAGTCCAATTACAAATAGTAGGGAGCGGCCCAATTTGAACCTTGAATAAGATACAAATATGCAATAAATAAAGGGCTACAAAGAGAGGAACCCAGTGCTATCTGTATATAGCAAAATTTCAAGAACTCATTTTTTTATTTATTTTATGGTATTATATTTCTATTATTTTAACCAAAAAACAAGTTTATCTTGTCATTATTTTTTTGTTCATGTGAATTATATATGTAGAGAGATAATATTCGTATTTATATTATTTGTTTCTTACCTAGCTTTTTCTCTGAATAATACTACTTAACGCCCGCGTATAGGGTGTCCTTTTAGTTTGATTTCTCAATTCATAAAATTTTAGGATGAGGGAATGACATCCCATTATAAAAAAGGAGATGTTTCGAACTCAACTAGCACTTATGAAGAATTTACTTTGTATTCACTCCATTTAAATAAGGGAATTCGAACATGTTATCAAGAACAAACACCGTCTCACTTGACTTGAACAACCCCATGAAATTATATATATATAATATCATCAATAATGGCATCCACCCATCCCCACCCCCTAGTTTTGTGTCAACATTTGAACCAATTCTAACTTAAAGGGGATATTGTGATGGAGGGGTTTCAGTTAGTCACATCTTCAATTGCAGATAACATTATCCTACTTTTCCCCTAATGCATTATAACCCTTCACTAAAAAGCTACAACAAACATATATCATCAATCCCTCATCCTTCTTGGACTTTGCACACTTCCCTTCTACAACTTCAAGCACAATGGGCTCCATTAAATTATTAATTTTAGGGTTAATTACATTTATTGGGAACCCTAATGTTACCGTGGTCGATACCTCTTCATATCAAAGCACTACAAACCACTATTAAACCACTCCGCTAGAAGTTTGAAAATTATACAAACCACCCTTAAAACCATTCTCCGGGGAGGTTCGCGTTGTTTAAATCTCACGCCAAGTGATATTATAATGATTCGATCTACGAAGGTATACGCGAAAGATAATTATCAGATCCACCGAGAAGTGTACGAATAATCCCTCAAACTTATATCTTTCTTATGCCGGACTAGAAATAGGGAAAAAATCACCATATTTTTCTTATAATGTAACTCACTTTAATATATTGTAACCTCTGATGCATGGACCTTTATAAGAGTATTATTTTATACATTGTGTCGTGCCTCACACCAGTGTCAAATGCTGAGTTGGGCACATTTTGTGTAAAAAATTTAAGAAAAAATATGTCTCGTATCCATGTCGTATTGTGTTTGTATTCTTGTATTTGTAATCTGTGCATCGTTAACTCATAACGAATGATACATACCATACATTTTTATTGTATTTCTCCCACAATTGATGAGGATGTGTTGGGGGTGCATGGATTCCCATGGTAGGTAGCAAGCAACATTTCTTGTCCCAATTAATGTTGTCAAGCTAAGTATGATCAACTCCACTTGTACAAGTTCTTGTCATTGCAGCAACAAACCATGTTTTGTCCCTAATTTTTGCTGTGGACTTGAACTCAAAAGAGGGCCACAAATTTGTCTGTCTTAGCTTTACTTAAAGAAATTTTGAGCTTATATTAGCTGGATATCAATGCTACACATTTGATCAATTTAAGGTCCACCTTCATCTTTTTTAGTCAGTATGATGATGATAAAGATCTTATCTTTGATTCTTTTTGCTATTTCTAACTTGGGATAAGGTGTGGAAAATGTGTGAAACCCTTATCTGCCACTCCTTTGAATGACAAAGGGGGACACATTTTGGTGATAAATAATGGCTAATAAGATTAAAATTAGGGTTTGAAGTCGAAAGGATGAGTTTGTTTTGGAAGTTAGTCATCGAACGGTATAGTCCAGATGGTTGTGTTATGCTAACTTGACGGGAGGACTCGTATTTAAAAACACAACTGTCATATATATATTGGCCTCAGGGAGAGCTTTACACTGACATGATCTAATTCGACTCGAACCTGATAAAATGGGAAATAGAAAAAAGAACAATTTATATGTTAGCTGGATAAACATGCAGGGATGGGTGTACAAACTAAACATATTAGAGTGGGATTTCTTGAGATTAGAAACATGGCATTTCTGAAATAAGCTCTCATCAGACACACGTATAAGGTTATACTATTTGGAAATTGTCTCAATAATACAGTGATTTCAGGCATTTGTACAAAAAATATGCCATTATATATAAAAATATATTATCAAGAAGCACGCAAACATATTAGGTAGTTTGATAACAATAAAAAAGATTAACATTATATCCATAATAGGAAAAAGATTATTCATCAAAAGTAGGTTTTAGCCCCGTTAAAATCTATACTTAAATTAATAAATATATCCTCAAAGTCTATATATATACTCAAATAGTAATGTTGATCAATTGATAAAAAATATTTATATATATATTTAGCAAACAACCTAATACGCGTAATTAGTTGTGAGAATCTTATAGCCAAGAAATATATATGGACCCTTTTGACAATTAGAGATATTAGAATCATTTCTGAGGCTTGTTCAATTCTGGGATTTCTCGAAACTTCATCATATCTGTATATATTATGTTCAATTAATTTTTTTTCAAAATTAAAATTATTTGCAAGAAATTCAAAAATAATAAATGTGACACAGAGACACACACACACGGTTGGAAAATTAAAGGGTAAGTGACATTTAAAAGTTGATTTAGATAGGGTTTAGTGCACGTGAAGCCTGTGGATATTTTAGGGCACAATATGTCCCCACAAATTCACATTAATTATTTTAATTATTTTTTGTAAGAAGGCTTCATCCAAGAACTATATAAATACTTTGAATTATAACTAGCAAAGATTCAGGAAAATAAATTAAAGTGAGATATTTATTTTTAAGTAAAATTATGGGGAAGAGGTTGAGCAAGTGGAGAAGAATGCTGAGACAAGTGAGAGGGAAGCTTTACATTATGAGAGTTTGCATTACAATGCTTCTTACTTGGGACAAGAACGATTGATCTTAGTTTATTAATTAGGGTTTTCTTTTCTTTTTCCTTCTTCATTCTTTTTCGTTTTCGGTATGTGTAGTCGTATACTACGGGAAAAAAGACCGTACAACGGAGATTTCCAATGGGAGTTTACGAAATTTTGTTGGATGCATATGTCGGTATCGGGTTGTTTTTAGGTGAAAATGTGTGTTCGGGTTAGTCTGATGTGTAGTTAGCTGTTTCTTTTGAGATTGTAGTGCAGAATTAACTATAAGAAAATGCAAGAAAAATGAAGCGTTTGCTTCTGCTTTTTCTTTGCTCCTTTTGCTATAATCTCCTCACTTGAAGGAATTCCATGCAGAGAGAGGTCATAAGAGAGAGAAGAGAGACAAGGTTCTTTTGATGCATGCAGATTAATGGAGTATTTTTATATAGTTGAGTTGTATATATGCATGATCAGGTTTGTGTAAGCTATAATCTATAATCTGTTTCCCGCTTTTCAGCTTTTAGAAATGTTCAGCCTTTTGAAGCTAGCAGTGGATTCTTTTGCTTAATTTGTATGCATGAGTAGCATGACGTCTCATGTCGGCTTATAAATTCTAAACACGGACACGACATGATACAAATACGAAGACATTCTTTTTTTTTAATTTTTACTTAATGAGTATCGGACACATTATTCGACACGATAAAATAAAATAATATTTTAAAAATATTCGTGCATCATAATAATTTTTAAGATAATAAGAATCACGAGCAATTAAACAATTAATAATGAAATTAAATTAGATAGTTAATTAACATGCAAAATAAGAAAGCCTTACAGTTACGAGAAAATTACGTACATTATAAATTCCAGCTTTAATATCCATATTTTTTCACGAAGATATTAATACATTGACATATCCTCATCATATATTATATATATTGAATTACCATCTAATCTAAAAGGTGGTCATTTAATATCGTATTAGAACTCAGGCCAAAAAAATTTTGCAATTGTATTCTGGTTATCACTTAATTAAAGAAAAATTTATGTGCAAGACCAACCCAAAGAAGAACCAATCAAAGAAGAATCAATCAATAATAAAGTGCTTGTAAGAGTACATGTAGCTTTTAGCTTTTAGGTTTTGACTTGTTTCAAAGTTTTAGAGTGCAATGGGTGCTTTTCCTCGTTACCTACCCTAATTTACAACCATTTCTAGATATTTCCATGAATTTTTACATTTACTATCCCTAAAATTTGACGTCGTAACGAAGAAGTTCCTCGTGTATTATCAATACCACCGACATCGTTCTTGACATTTCCTTTTTTTATGCAAAATCATCTCCTTCACACGAGTGTTTTGGTAATTTTGCAATGTTACCAACATACATGAGATTTTTTTCAATAAATACACAAAACCCTCATGAATAATAGATGTAATTTGCTTTAAATATAATACATATTTTACCAGAAATATAAAGACTAGCTTTAACATCTTATTTACCATCTTATTTAACTAGCTTTAACATCTTATTTAAGAGGGGACCGACATAGATATACCATCCCAAACTTTCCGCGATACAGATGCTCTAATACAAACACAACAAGATACGATATGAATATGACCGTACAAAATTTTCCTTAAATTTCCCACGTTGGAAAGTGTTGACACGACCTCCAACACGACACGACAAAATGATATTTTTAAAAGTGTCGGTGCATCGAAAGCCAGAAGATATCACCACTTCAACCTCCCTATCACACAAACTCAATAGTAAAATTACACAAACAACACACACTAGCTTCCAATTTCCACAGAAAAGCAGGGTTTTATTTTAGTATTGCAGCTCCATTTCCCAGTGTATGTTGAGACAAATAAATTTAGAAATAAAAAAAAGAAAGGGGCAGTAGTCCTTTTCCATGGAGTTTGGCAGGGAGACAAAAAAATGATGACTCTGCAATATTCATCTTTTCCCAACAATGGGACCCTTTCACAAGTTGTCATCAACATCTCCAAACCAACCCCCTCTTAAACCCCTGCCCCTACCACATAACATAACACTATATATACACACACATATATACACAAATACACATATACAGTTGATCATATACAAATACACATATCTAGATGTTTCTTCAGTTCTTGCAACCAAGAATCACAACACACACACAAATACACATATAAAGTTCGATTCTTGAAGCCGAGGATCGCACACACAGACACACCACGACACGTAGTTATCATAAAGTTCAGTTGTTGCAGCCAACAAACAGACACACACTACAGAGTTGGTCGTATCTTGGTTAGAATATCACATAAACACACATCAATACGCAGAGTCGCAGACCTTAGCTACCGTAGAGAATCAAATCGAGGGCTTCTATTCTCCCAAGCCAACTTGTTGTTTCATCGATTCTTGCAACCAAGAATCAGTGTTTTCAAGCTAAGAGTGCGGTAGGAAGTATTTTAGCAGCAGAATAAGTGGGTGCACGAGCTATTTTTCCCCGACTTTTAGCAACAAAAGTTAAGTTTACGATCATGGGTTCGACTCGTGTACAAAAGGTGCAGGCATTGGAGAGGTGTTCACGTTACATACAAGAGCAAAAGACTCGTCTCTACATTGTGTGGAGATGCTCAGTGATCCTTATAAGATGGAAATTAGAAGGAATAAGCTTTGATGATTAAAAAAATACTAATCTGTATTATTGAGGTGAGATGAGAAAGTTTTTGCATGGAATTCAGAGTCTTTTAAGTGTAAAAATATGTGGAGATTTCAGAAAATCTAATGCAGTACATACATGCATGCAGAGTTATGGATATTTTACATACAGGATTGCAGAAAAATAGTTCTTTTCTAGATTTTGAATTTCAATCAAGCAAAGACAATTCATGTGAATGAGATTTGCTATAAAATAGTCCTGTTTTCTTTTTTGGTACAAAATAAAATAGTCTAATAATTGAGTAGGTGATTATTGGAGTATGAGTGTAGCTAACTACCTGATTATGACAAGGATTAGACTATGAGTTGGATTAACATCAATCAGAAGTTGACCTGTTCTTTAATTAAGATTTTGGGATAGTTACGAATACCTTCCTGAGGTTTAACACAAGTCCGGAAAAAACTCTCATAGTTGAGAAATTACCAAAAACATCCTGAGCAAATTAAGTACGTCAAAGAATTCACATTGCATCTGGACCGATGAATTTCTGACAATATCATCTCTAAGTTTTTATGAATACCTAATTTTGTCTTTCGATACTTAGTGACTAACACTGTATTTTTGTTTATGAGTAAACCTTGGGGAATGTCAGGATAACTTTCTGTAATTTCTCAAACCTGAGGGGAAGTTTCTGTAATTAGACTAAACCTAGTGCTCCGTCCGTGTAATATCCTTTATAATTGATCTGATTGACCTCCATGAGCTATTTATTAGTCCAGACTTAACTTAAATACCCAAAAATAATATTTGAAACAAATATCTATATAGCTTTATGCTAGAAGCTCCACAATTGAACATCTGTCAAGAGACTAGGAGAATACTTCACCTTATCCTTGTTAGTTGTTTTATATAGGTAGATAAGAAGGAATCTTCAATAATACACAAATTCACATATTATTTTTCTCATTTAACAAAATATATTGCAAATTTCGGGTCAACATATAAAGAATAAGAATTATTGTAATTGCACATAATAGTCTTCATTCCTCTCACTAAAATTACAGTAGTACCTCTCTTATGAAAGTTGAAGTGCTTTCATCTCTTGTTTCCCTCGACAATATTACTCTGCAATCGAGCAGAAGTCGAGTCATCCTCTCCCGGTTTTTTCTGGGGTTTCTGTTGTGCTCCCTAAGTGGGATTCAAGAAAGAATTTAGAATAGATATTAATGTTGTTTTATTTAGTAAAATGGTTGGTTTAAAATAGTTTACTTACAGCTGCTTTTTGGCCGGTTAACCTCCGAACTGATGGGGCCCGAGCAACGGATGAAGCAGCTGCCGCTGCTGCCACACGTATCCTGGAGAACCAAAGGTTGTTAGATTAACTTTCGCTTGTAATCGTAATGCAACTTAGGGAAATAATCCAAGACTCGCATACCTTTTGTGTACATCGACAAACTCATCTGTCTCATCAACAATTTCCTCCTACATTAACGAAAACAAAAGGTTAATAATTACAATACGAATCCCACTATCAAATGACTGCCAATCAAAAGCGGTATGATAAGGCAAACAAATAGCTTGGTGGTAAGCTTCTGCAATGGAGAACATAACTGTGATATGCAGTATGCTAAGGCAAAAAAATAAACCGCCACGAACAACAGTAACCTTATACACGAGATAGGGGGTTAAAAAGTTAATTTACTGGTAATCTGTACCTGCAAAAGCTCTTCAAATACGTCTTCCAAAGTGATAATGCCAATAACTTCACCATCTTCAGAATCCTCCGAAGACGGACCCAACCCATTCGAAACTAGATCACTACTATTCTTGGAGAATAGCCTCGGAACCTTCTCTAAATCAATAACAACACTTTCTCCCGTGTCTTCTTTCTTTTTCAGCAATGGAGCATGCAAGTCTGAACTTTCATTTTCTTCAGCCTTCTCCACAATTGACGGTGGTTTCCTACTTTGCCCCTTTGGCTTTACAACAGCTGCCATATGGCTGCTGCCTTTTTGAAACTCATTGAGAATGTCATATAGCGGCATATCTGCCGGAACACTGAGAAACAACAACGAAATAATTATTTTTTTCATAATCTTTTAGTTACATAAAATTCTGAAAAAATTTTAAGAAAACAATTGCCGTACCGTGGAATTCTTCGAATAGATACGGCACTAACTGGAGTCTCGGTTTCTGGTCTCACAGTGAGAAGACTCTTCACCTAATCATAGCAGTAATGCATCAAAGAGTGGTGTTTTCGTAATAAAGAATGAGAAAATCTTTGGTTTTTCCGGAAGGTTACCAGTAAAAGTCCAATGATGTTCTTCGGGTTCCCAGAATAGACAGGCACTCGACTATGACCACGTGCAAGAACCTTACCCATTGCTTCCCTGATATGAGGAAAATTTTACGTATATCTCCATTAACCAATGTTTACGAACTCAAGCACAAAAGAGTCTCAAGAAATATAAGAGTCGCTCCCATAGAAAATAATTTATACCGGACAAGCAATTCTTACCAGTCAAGCTTAGAATTGACATCCAATGAAAATGTAGACTCAATTGGAGTCATGGCCTCCTCGGCAGTCTGGTCACAGTAGCGGCGAGATAAGTCAACGAGAAAGAGAAAATAGAGCGAAGACTCAGTTATAACTTTAACACACTGATATACAAGGTGCATGCTTAAAGATAATGCAATAATATTACAGCCTTAATATCATTATGATCTCGAAACTGTATTGAATTTACAAGTCAGAGACTAGCAAAAGCAATCGTAAAATGTACCTTCTCTGTCAAATCTAATGCTCCACTAATAATTGTTGTCTCATCATGCGTGAGTTCGCCGCCTTTTCCAGCCTAATACCACAATATCACAGCTTAATACCGTACAAAATATACACGCTTATATATATATATTAACAACTGATCTAAATATTTGGAAGGGCCATCAGAAAATAAATATTTTATAAATAAAAAATGCTTAGGTGTTTGTTTACCTCTTGGCCGTGGATTGACACGAGAGCCTTCAGCTGAGCTCTTCTAAAGAGTGCCTCGTTATGTCCAAGAACACAATCCAGTATCTATTTTAGCAAAAAAGAAATTATAAATATAAATCAGTATCTTCATAGCATTTTCGTAGAGGGTCTACGTGAAACTACAGCCCACCTTAACTATCAAGTAAGATTAATATATTATATACGCATATACATATATAAAATCGTAAATGTATGTTGTGTTCGATTGAATCAACAGAGATGTGCTTGATTTTTCGTAATTGATGATGAAGAATTACCTTGCCAATTGGGTAAGCAATCGGGTAGCAAATCACCATCAGAATACGAACAAGCCACACAAAATTTGCACCTACGGCAAGTCCATATCGAGTGCATATTGCTTGAGGGATGACCTGAAAACAGAAAGTCAAATGAAATGGTAGCTAGAATTAAAGAAAATCTATCAACAAAAGGGATAGATAAAAATATTACCTCTCCAAATGCTAAAACAAATGTCACGGACAGTATAATGGCAACATACTGATTGAACATTTTATCAAGGTATATCGGCAGCGCCTGCAAGATGCACACGATTATGAAATTAAAACTTTAAAACTAATGAACTTAATATCGCTACTAATGCAACTCAGGGAAACATCATTTTTCCAAAGAAAATTGATCAAAAGCGTAAAATATGTCACCTCCATTGCAGCAGCATTACACAAAAGCAATGTCACGAGAAGCTGGTGTTGCTTCTGAACCACTGGAAGTATCGCAGCTGAAAACAATGGAATAACAATCAATATACTGATGATAATTCCAGTAATGGGAAAACTACAATTTAAAATTATTCAAAGTTTTAGCTACAGTGTCCAATTTGGAAAGAAAAATTCAAACTCCTTCACAGTCCAAACGTATATCCTATCACAAGATTGCAAAAGACTATGTAATGTATCACACTATTCATTACATCAATGGTATGTTTTTGTGAAACAATGAAAATACTATTTGAGTAATGAGCAACATTTCTATTTTAACACACACACGCATACTCATAGAGAGAAAGAGAAAGTGAATCAGCATCGTTTTGTTGTTGTTATATCATCTTACAACCAGAAAAGAAGATTTCCAGTCTACATCAGTATAATATAAAAGATAAACCATACCAAATTTTAGAATGCCAATTACCTTTAAATAGTTAAAAGTAATTCGAAAGCAGCCCTAGAATTACATAGATCCACTTCAAAACAGATAACCAAACCAACAACCTCCATCTAATCCATTTACCATATTAGCAATCTAATCTGTCCCACACACGAAAGAATCTAATCTAAACCATAGTATCCGTAAAAAGGCTACCAAAACCAGCAACCCAAGATCACATATCCACTCACTACTTCAAACCGAAAACTCCAATATTAGGATAACCACAAACTCTCATCCAACAAATCCACCCCAGATTAAAACACCAAAAACAAACTAAAAATCACAACTTTCCCATCAAACCATCAAATTTCAACAGATGATTCACATACTGAACTACAAATTCCACAACCAAACATCAATCCCAACTCAAAACCACAAAAAAGATGAAATCTTTACCCAAAAATCATCAGATACCAACCCATCTCAGCATCAACCAACACAAAACAAGCAAAAAAAAAACATCAAATTATCCACCAAAACATCATCATAAGTAAAAGAATCAATAACTAACCATCAATCCCAACTCAAAACCGTGAAAAAGATGCAATCTTTAACCACTAATCATCAAATACCAATCCATCTCAGCATCAACCAACACAAAGCAAGCCAAAAAAAAAACATCAAATTATGCATCAAAACATCATCATAAGTCAAAAAAATCAATAACAGAGATTAAAACTTCACCAGCTTGTTTCTTCTCAGCCGGAGTACCACTCCTCTGGAGGATCTCAAGGTCGACGAGGCCTAAAGACATCAGGCCCAATGTCAGGCCCGACATTATTCCCGCGAAGAGAACCAAAAAGCATGATACACCCGCGTAGATGAACCACCAAAGGGTCCCGAACTCTATCTCCGCCCCCAATACGGCGGGGCCGCCGCCGCTATTTCTGACGGCGATCGTCGCCAGTACCGCCGCATTTACGAGGTGCATAGCTTTCCCTTTGGCCCCAAACTAATCAAGATTTCTCTTTTTCCCCCTTGAAGCTTTTTCCAGTGACTCTGTTATGCTGCTTGTGAGCTCTGTGTGTGCTCCGATAGTCTGTGATTGTGTATCTGTATATGGGAGAGATTGAGAGAGGGAGAGAGATTTTCTTTTCTTTCTTTTTGCCCTTTTTGATAGGTAGAGAGTAGAGACAGAGATTGATTTAATAATCATAATAATAACAATAAATATTATTTATGAGACGTGTAAATGTTATTATTTGACTAATAGATGTCGAATTATAGTTTTCTATAGTTTATAATAATAATAATAATAATAATAATAATAATAATAATAATATGATAAGCCTTTTATTGTTGTTTTAATTTATTTGTTTATCAAAATTGAAATTTAATTTCGATTTATCAGAAACATTTATATGTTTGGATTAAAAAAATTTAACTCAAACTTGTTATGTCTGAATCCGTTCAATTAAAAGGGTATGTGTATTATAGTTATCATTTGATTTGTCATTTCCGTTGAATTTTTTACTAACTTCATGATACGTGTAAAATATTCGTCTCCTCGTTATACTGATTTGGCTTGAATTAGAATTACATGTTCGGGATTGTTCTTATTTAATTGAAATTAAATTAATTCAAGGCAAAATTAGGAAATTTCTTAAACGAGCAATTTATTTTGTCGCACATATAAATTTAATTCTTTTTTTTTAACACACACCCCTAACGGTTCATACTTAATCAATTTATTTTTATGTGCAAGTTTTTTTTCTAAAATTTCATGTTTTATTTTTAGAAAGGAACAAAAAAGTACCTATTTTTAGCTTTATAAATAAATTATCAAAAACCACCTTTATTAACGATAAATTTGTGTTACTTATTTAATCAAATTGATATTCACATTGAGGGCTATTCATACCGTAAACAAACCAACCAAATTCACATTGCCCAAAGTAAATCGAATACGTAGTCGATATTTGGATATTATTTTGAACAAAAAAAAATTGGATATTATTTCTGAATGCATATGTTGATCTCATTTATTACATATTCCGCCAAAATACCGACTTATTATGTTTTTCTGAATTCTGATATGCATTTAATATAGTTGATATAACGGTTATTATGGATATCACTTTTCACTTATCGTAAGAAGCTATCAAGAATCTTGATACAAGGTTCCAACACCACTTTTTTCCACATTTCTTCAGTCTCACCAGCTTCAAAGCTCAAAAATTTATCAGTAGCATCAATCCGATGCACACCATGGTGCCCCTCCAGTTGCGCTACTAGCTTTAAAATTTTCTCAACTTGACGGGACGCTAATTTGTTAGTGTTTTCTTTGATTTTTCCTATGGCGGCCTCAAGAAGTTTAGTCCTAGTTGCACCATCAACAAACGACTCGTGCCTAAAAAACTCGTCCATCTCGGGCACTCCAATGGCGCGCCTGATCCCATGGGCATAATTGCCTCCCGGCTTGAAAAACTCCCTTGCCTCCTCCACAAGCCCATTTTCCACCATTTGATCAATCCTTTTCGCCAGGGAAAAATGCAGGACAGGCATCAATACGTCCACCCAAAGAAAGCAGCACTCGTACTTAAGCCCGAACTCGTTGTCATCAAGTATCAATGCCTTTATAAAGGAATTGGACCCTCCTGCGATGATCGGGAGACAACCCTTTTCCGCAACATCATTAGCAGCCCAAGATGCACGACGCACGAAATCGTAAGCAGTGAAATCCTCCTCTGGATCGACGATCCCTAGTAGATGATGCGGGACACCACCACATTCTTCACTACTAACCTTATTGGTGATGATGTTTAGACCTTTGTAGACTTGTAGTTTGTCTGAGTTTATGACCTCCCCACCGAAATGAGTGGCCAAGTCAATCGATAGGCGGGACTTGCCGGTGCCAGTGGCCCCAATGACCACCACCGCCTTATCCTTGCCGTGGGGCGGCCGGGGATAATTCACCAACGGCTTTGCTGGCAACGGTAGGCATGCAGAAACTTTAGGCATCATCATAGTTGCTTTCATTTTCTTGTACACCCTAAAAATATTGATGCATGAAAAGAGATAATGTTAGTATTGTCACACTTAGACCAAAATTATGTGTTCTTGAAGAAATTAATGTGCAAAAATGCTAGTAATTAATATTGTTATAGTAGAAAGCTTACTTAATCGAACTCGAATTGTACCCTAAAAATGGGTTAGGGGGGTTATTTATACATGGTGCAAGCCATGCAAATACCATGAAGAAAATACTAGCAATTCTCTCTCACATACACACATACCATATATATTATAATGTAGATGAATAAGATTGTGTTATTTCGGCCACGTTACTTATCTTGTAAAATTCTTATCATATTACAAAATTATATTTTTACTACAAAATTACAGAAAAAGAATATAAAATTAAACCCCATTATGAAAAGATAATGACATTATAAATGATATAAAAATACTAGTCAAGATTTTCTTCGTATGTAAAGGGATGTTTAATGAAAATTGAATAAATTCACAACCAAATTTAGGGTTCTTGATATCTTGAGTGCTTTTACTAAATATGAATGTCCTTTTTTGGTCAAAAAGAAATTAAAAAGGATAATGACAAATAAACCATTTGCAACGTGTAGGAAAAGATATAGAGCTATGTAATAACTTTGAACAAATTATGAAATCTAAAAATGTTATTACCCTTTCAAAAAGAATATGTTATTATACTTTTTATTATATATGGTATGTTACCATAACAATTACCATAATATGATTTTCAAAATTCTACTTTTATTTATGTTATTTATTTATTAAGCACAGCTCAGGTACGTAATATAAATGTGCGCCGTAATCGATAAACGTGCCGATATAAGGCGATACCTACTATTTTTAACTATTGATGTACGGTTACTTATCAAATTATTATATTATAATACATGTCGTATTGGCGTATGATACCGTACATCAATTGTTGGGCATTCGAAATTTTCGAATTAGATTCAAATAATAAAATACATTATCCGGTTTTTTTCTTATACCTAACTCGATGCCCACTAGTCCTATACTTAACGATCAATCACTTAATCACGTACAACAAACCTCCTAAGAAAGATTAATAATGTAAACATGTGTGCGTTATGAGTGTTAGTAACATATTGAATATCAACAATTAACACTAGGATAAATTTATCGAACATGGAAGTATTTGTATAAATGTAAAAATAAGATAAATAAACATATTGAATTTTATTATTATTATTTATGCTTAAAAAAATCAATACGTTTTTTTTTTGGTTACATCAAAAAAAAAAAATAAACAAAATTCAATATGTTTATTTATCTTTTTTTGGATTTATATAAGTACTTTCATGTTTGATAAACTTATCCTAGTGTTAATTGTTGATACTCAATATGTTACGAACACTCATAACGTACACACATTAAGACTTAAAATGTAGAAACTAACTAAGATATTGAAATAAATTATTTTAAAACTTAAAATGTAGAAACTGAATCGTGCAATGAGTAAAAAATATACTTACAGATTAAGAAAGTTAAAATAAAATAAAAATACAATGATACGTATTATTTAAATTTATACTTTTGTAATGGCCTATGGATCGTTCCCCTCTTTAGTTCACCCTTCGGGCTGAGGGCTTAAGGAGCGCTCTCCTTTGGCCAGCCCTCAAGGGCTAAGGGACTATAAGAGTGTTCCGCCTTGAGCTCAACAAGGGGTTTCGTTCACTTAAGAGTCCTATTTTCTCATTGTGTAAGGCCTCGAGGGATTGCGCCACTCTCGAGAGCCAAGGACTTGTAAGGAGTGTTCCCCCTTTGGCTCAACAAGGGACTCCATTTGCTTTAGAGTTCTGTTTTCCCATTTTCAAGGCCTCTACGGTCGTGCCACCCTCGAGGATTGAGGACCTGTAAGGGACAATCCTCATTTGACCCACCTTTCAAGGTTGAAGACCTATAAGGGACATTTCTCATTTGCCTTAATAGGGGCTCTGTTCACTAAAGATTCCTATCTTCTCAATATACAAGGCCTTAGGGGGTTAAGGGCCTGTAAGGAGCGTTCCCCCTTTAGCCCAACCTCGAGGGTTGAGGCTGCTAAAGGGTTCCTCATTTAGTGACAAAAAACTCTATTAATTTAAGAATTTGGTCCTCTCATGAGCGAATGTCTCAAGGGGCCACGTCACGAGATCGAGGGTCATGAGACCTCCATAAATGAACAAGACTTTTCGTACCCTCTTAACAATCCTTACGAAGTTGTTACGTACTCACTGGGAATACCTGTCCGAAAATCATAGAAATATATTGGATGGTTCTTCACTCCTTTCAGGAATAGGTGACCTCAAAATAGTCATCACACGTGATAACTGTCTATGCTGAAAACACCCAACTGGTTCTCTCACTTTCCTTCTTTTCAGGTGGTAAAGGAGACCCTCCCTTATCTTTCACCTCTGTCATCCCCTAAACCTCCATTAGAGCACCCATTGAGCCCTAACTATTTTCTGGTATATATATATATAAAATAAGTTTTATAGAATTTTGAAATAAATACTTTAACTATTGAAAATAAATAAATAAATAAACGCCTATAAATTTCTTTTGAAGGCTTGCAACAATTAACGGGATTTGATACTCGATTGACACTCTAGAAAAAGGGTGACACAACTGAGATTAATAGCGTCATAGATATTGTGTCAAATGTTGCATTATTAAATAGATATAAGAAATAATTAGCATGCATGTCAAAGATGATAAAGTAATTAGTGAATAAAAGAGCATGCTATAATTAAAATATAAATTAAAGTAAAACAATTTATGAAGAAATTTCAGTTTAATAAAAATAATAGTTTTTACGATTCACATAAATTCTTACGAATGGGTTTTTAGTTTGTCTAATAATGTATAGTTTAGAAGCATGCAAAATATTATTTGAACACACACAATAAATTTATGACTCTAAACTTGATATCCTTTATCCGGAATTTATTTATTCAAATTTTAATTATGTTGTAGGCCAATCGAAGCAGCACAAATCAAAATAATGCAAATTGTAGTCGCAAGGGACAAATATTAGTCGAAAACTGTAATTGTATTGTCGAATATGAATGAGTTACATAATTAGTCTCACGTTGAATATTAATTTTAATAGGAAAAACCGGATCATTTTTTTGGTGCAAGGAAGATCAAAAATAGTAAAATTAAACCCTAACAAAGATACTAAATTTTTATACGGAAGAGACAAAACTTTCCTATACAAGACTTTATAAATGACTTAATTTAAAAATAAAAAAAAAGTAGTGGTGGATATCAATTTATGAAAAAAGTGTGTTTGTTGTAACGGCTGATCAACCAACATTACTAAAAAATTAGATCAAATAGAACGTAGATTTAATAAAGTAGCAGCGAAACATATCTGAATTGATCTCGATGCCGACTCGAAACTTTAATTAATTTTAATCTATTGAAAATAGAGAATTGAGAGAGAGAGACGTAAATCCTAGAGCATTAAAGCCAGAGTAAAATACATGAGTTATGAGCGTTAATCTATATATAATTTTCATGAATAAGTACCTACACTCTAATTTCAAAATCTACTAAAACTAGGGCCGTAAACAGAGACTAAACGTAGCGGATGTGCAGTATTTGTATCCGAATCCATTTAGTACATTCGTTATTTGAATTCGAATCTGTTGTCCGACGGATAATGAAAATGTTATTCGTATCCTTCCGTTGGATATTAACCATATATCGGATTATCCGAATCCGTGAGGAATTATCGGTGTCCGCATCCATTTACCTGTTTCACATGTATTTTTCTACTTAAAATAAAAATTAATAATTCAACATCACAATTCACTGTATATCAAATAAAATATTCATTCACAGATTCATACAAATTCATAATCAAATATTAAATTCATATAAAGATTCATAAAAACTCATATAAATATCAAATGTTCATAAGTTTAAAACCAACATCAGATGTTATTAAAGGTTCATAAGTGAAAAATCAACATCATTTGACCAAAAACAAAAAAAGGAAAAGAAAAATCAACATCATTTATGACTATGCACTGTGATCATATAAGTTTTTCTCTTCTTTTTTTTTTCCTTTTTTTTAAATAACATGTTGTCATATGATATAAGTGATATAACTAAGATTAAGATATGATATTAAAGATTATATAATAAAAAGAACACGACAAATTTAATATTTAATGGATATTTTGAGTTTAATTCTAAATAGAATTTGATTTTTTAGTATGCTTTCCAATTTAGTAATTTTTTTAACTAATTCCCTAATTATTCTAAAATCATCTAATTATCCTTTATTTATGTATATTGCTGAATAATACAACAATTTCTCAAAATTTAGATATAGTTTAAAGAATTTTTTTTTTATTTAATAACTGATGTTTGTATAAAACAAATTCTTCATGTAACATGATTGGTTGGGATTAATTTTTATAACTCTAAAATAATTATGTGATGCCCATCTTATAGCTACGATTAATAACTATGTTTAGTTATATTATTTTTATTTATTAAATTAAATAGTTGGATATATAATTTATAGATAATCTATGCTCTATTATTAAGCGCCAGAACCAATTATGGTCTCTTGGTTGGTCTCTTTTTTTCTTTTTTTTAATTTATTTATTTTACTCACTTAACAATGTACTTTAGGCCATTATTTATTTATTAATTTCACCTTTCTCACACATGTCTTAATCTCATCTACAGTCAGAAACTCTCAAATTCTTTCTTTATTTATTTATTTTTATCACTTTATTTATTTTTAATATTTTTTCACTTCATTAATTTTTTATATATTTTATTTTTTAGTATTTTTTATTTTCTATTTAACGTTATTATATTCCATCAAAAAATAAAATTTTATTTTATTTTATTTATTCATTTATCTATCATAAAATTATAATTATATTAAGAATAATTATAAATAAAATAACATCATGGAAAATTTTTAATTTAATGTTTTTTTTGCACACGCTTCGAGTGTGCAAAGATGCTAGTATATTATTAAGTTTGTCAACATACTCCCACAAACTAAGGCCTCCTTTACTCCTCTTTTTGGCTATCTAGTAGGGATGGTTTAAATCTTTTAAAAATGTTGGTTATATAAACTAGAAGGGTTTTACTTTGATAGGTATGCACTTTGGTTATTTAGCCCATAATTTTGAAATTTTTTCCTCAATGATTTATAAGTATTGGGCTAGTTGGTCATTTACCAATATGCCCCTTTTATTTCTACACACCCAAAAGGAGGGTTGTATTTAGTTGAGTTTCGGGGGCATTCAAGACAATTCAACCAAACCTTCCCCACCAGTGTATTTAGTTGTGGAATTTTTTCCAGCTATATACACCATTAATTTCCAACCATTTCGGGGCTCCGGAAAAGGCCACTTTGACTGCCTATTAAAGTAAAGGGCAGAAATTGATGGTTTATATACACAAACCACTATTTCCTACTGAAGTAAAGGCGGCCTAAATACATTAGAAAGTTCTACATTCATAAGTACAAGATATAATTCATAATATATGTTCAATGTTATTACTTATTAATGAAATATTATTAATAATATATTATATGTTTATTTTATTATTTTTTTATAATTTTTAAATGATTATATAATTCTTAAATTAGTATATATATATATATATATATGCGGATACGGATTACGGATAATTCGGATAACGAATATGTTTAACGGATATACAAACGGATCAGATGTTAAACGGATCGAATGTCTGATTACCGTATCCTTATCCGTTTATATTTTCGATGTCTATAATCGGATTCGGATAATATCCTTTTTGAACGGATACGAATAATATCCTCTCTAAACGAATTCGAATGTGAACGAATATCGGATTTTCGGATATCCATTTACAGCCCTAACTGTGTTGAGTATCAGGTGGGGATGTTCGCGGATATTATTAAATAGTAGAAAGTGTTAGTTACGCAATATTTTTGGGAGCTATTTTTATCATATTTATTAGTTAAGATTAAGTTGTATTTGTACATAAACATTCAATACACAATCTTGTATTTAATACTTGGTCAGTTTATGAAAAAGCTTCAATAACTTATAGTTAATATTATGTTAGATATGTTAGATTTTAATGATTTATAATTAATATTATGTTAAGATATATTAGATTGCATGTACTTTCAATGAATTATATTTTAACCTAATTATAATCTCACTTTTTTTTTAGAAATTATAATCTCACTTAATTACACTCACTTTCCATAATTTATTAGATATGATTAATGTTAATAGTGTGTTACTCTCACCGAATCAAGCACGAATAACCTAATATCACCTAACTAACTCATGATTAAGTAAAATTAAATTAAATAAAAAGGTCTAATACACCATAACTTGCTTCCTAAGAGTTTATATTTAATCAGCCACAGATTTAAATATCCCACATCGACTGTAATCTACCGAAAATTATCTGGTGCTACTAGAGACTTTCCATAAGGACAAAGAAATGATCTTTATTCCGTAATCTGTTGAAACGCACCTGACTAGCGTGCCTAAACACGACGCGACTATCTTTGCATATCAGCAACTCTCCCTTCAAATCAAGCATGCAATTTACGAATCCCCCAAAAGGTGCATCTACCAAAACTTCACCATTCTCGTACATATATAAAGGTTTGAAGTCCGACAAACCACGGTGAAATACCACTTCAGGAATGTGAAGAACCCTACTCCAAGACTTCGGGTTTCCGTAACCGTTGTTCGCCCACAATACGAGACCCTCGATCGGGCTAGCAACGTGGACACATAGCATTCCCCTTAGTGCACACGGCTCTACTGTGTAAGCTGATGACTTCGTCAGGCGATCATCCGGGAAAAGAACTTCCACGTACTTTTTCTCCGATAGATCAAATGAAATAAACTCGTATGACGAATCCTCCTTTCTGCAATGCAGCCAGTGAATTGCTCCGTTTGCATGAACAGATCGACCGAGCCGGTCCAATGATCCCTTATAAGGGCAT
>JBBMKE010000008.1:7283966-7296938 GCA_037834125.1 Lippia alba
GTAGCAGCAGCAACTCTTGATTGGCGATACCAGTTTTGCAGATCAGATAATCTCAAATCCTTAAGGGCAAGCTCATCAAGTGGAGGAGAATAATAAGCAACTGAGATCGATGCACAAGCTACGAGAAACACCATAAGCACAGAAAAACACATGAATTTAGAGAAACGCCACGGTTTCTTTTCATTTTTCTGAACAATGTTCTCCTCAGGTGTAGCAGTAGTCACACTTGTATTGACCGGTACCGATTCACAAGGTTCAGAATAATGAGGAGCCTCTACTGTTTCATCTACTCCTATCACCATATCTTCCGGTGCAGTAATTTCAAATTCGTCCTTGTTTGAATCTTCTTCCGTTTGAGATTCCTCTATACACTCGTACTCTGAAAGAGATTCTGAGTACTCATCTGTATCGAGCCCGTTTTCTTTCTTCAAAAGAATCTCAATTCTCGGATTTGGTTTGTAATGAAGAAATTGAGGCCTTGGAGATAAGTAATTCGTTTTAGGATCGTAAGGAGTCAAGGATGGATCAGCATCAAGAGGAGCTATGGGAGGAGAAGGGGTCAAATAACAAGAGATATTATTATTCTTCACACTTGATTCCAGCTTCGAACTATCAGAATCAACATCAGTAACTACTGATTCCGATAATTCAGTCACAGGCTTACAATCAGCATCTGAAAATGATACTCTTTTGGAAGGTTTAGGAACAGGAGGGTTTTCCTCAAAGGCTTTGGTTTTCGCCAACTCAACAACATTTGATTTTGACGAAATTTCAGGCTTCAGGTTCTGATTATGGGCACATTCAGATTTTGAATCCAAGTCTTCAGAAATATTTGAAGACATGGTTGAGAAAAACACCGCTTTTCCTTCAGACAAGGAAATTGAGGTCCGAACAGGGTCGTTTCTCTCCACCAACACTTTCTTTCTCGGCGACGGAGTGAATTTTGATGCCGCAGAAATAGTCGGGGACATGAAATTCTTAGAACCCTTTGCCGGTGACTGGAGTTTTGAAGCCCTCAAAATGTTATCTTTCTCTTCATTCTCCTTCTCCTCACAATCCTTACTCACGGAACGCCTTCTAGCAAAGTCTGTCAATTCATCGAACACCATACGCACAACAATCAGAACCCAACTCAACAAAATCAAAACTCTACCTCAAAAACAAAAAAACTACAAACACCCCACATCCACAAAACAATTACCCAGCCACCCAAAAGATAGTACACACGAAAATACAATTCGAAATCAAGAAAACATAAGAAAGATCCAAACCTGCTGGGCTATTGGCCGGGGTATTGGGATCAAATCGTCGGGGATTTACGAGAGCCGAAGGCTTAGAAAAGGCGTTGTTCCCGGTGAAACTTTTACGCGTAGCCCCAATGCTCTCTGAATTTCTTGGATTCAGATTTGTGGGTCTTGAAGACAGCGGCGAAGGTGATCTGTTCGAATGAGACGCCATTGGAGAGAGCGAGAGAATTTCTTTGTTTACTGTATGCAAATGAGAAATAGAAAGTAGAGAGTGAAGAATCTGGAATTGATTTGATGAAGATTGTGAATTTTTGAATTGTTGTTGTAACGGCTAGTTTCCAAATGAAGGAGTCTGTAAATTTAAATGGTTGGTAGTATCCGACCGTTGCAATTGAAAGGCCAAGAGCCGTTGGATCGAATTATCATTGCTATACCTTTTAGTTTTCTTTTTCTTTTTCTTTTTTTCCTTTTAAGTTTTTTTTTGAATATTTATGAAATTTATAAATAAAATCGTGTCTTAAATGTCAACCTATCATTTACAACTATACAAAAACCCGATTGATATCTCATTAAATTCCACGATATTGACAAAATATAAGTTATAAATTTAAATTAACAATTTCAAATTTGATTTAAATTATGAGTTAGAACTTTGCTGGTACTTCGAGTAAAAATGATCATAAAGTTAAGAAGCAAAAGTAACAAATTGTTCGATATTCATTGTGTTTGTATAATTAAATGAAATTATGTGGTGAAAAAAGTTATTAATTATAAAAATATCCATCAAAGTACCAACTCATGAACGTATAAATGTGAATTGCCAAACTTAGGGACAAGTTTTCAATCACAATATAAATAGTATGTGTATTAATATGAAACAACAAAATCGTCTTGGAGTAAAAAACACTCGATGCTTATCGCAAAGGTTTGATCGAGCCAAGGCCGAAGTTGGGACTACTTGCTGCATAAATTTCAATGTAATGGGCACTTAAAAACTGCAATTTATGAGTCCTCACCAAAAAAAGACATGATTTAGATATTTTTCGTTGATTAGCATTCCAAAAAAAGATTCTTGACCTATGTTGCACGGACACGGCGACACGGACACGACACGACACGGACACGGCGACACGGATTTTTTAAAAGTTTTAGGACACGACACGGCTCCGACACGGCTATATTTTATATAAATAGATATATTTTATATGTAAATTAAAATATTTTATATAAAAATAAAAATATTTTTTAAGTATAATCTAGATAAAATAAAATGTTTAAAAAAATTATGTATAATTAAAAACTATAATAAGATTTGTTATTTCCTTTTTTCTCATAAAATATTAAAAATATTAAAAATGCATAAAAAAAACTTTATTTAATTATAAAAATTTTCCGCCGTGTCCTATTTTATTTTTTAATTTTTTTATTTTGGATACGTTTTTGCTGTATCCGACACGTGTCGGAGCCGTGTCCGAGTTGTGTCCGTGTCCGACATGTGTCGGACACTGCACAGACACTTTTTTTGCCGTGTCCGTGCTTTGTAGACCAAAAGCAACTTTTTTCGAAAATTTACAAAATCTTAGTATTTACAACTGAAAATTTATAAAATTTAGTATTTGAATTTTATTTTGTCTTAATCAAACCCTTTTATCTCCAAAATCATAAATCAAATTGCACAAAATACTCCAAAGTCAAATACAATTAAGTTGCTTCAAAAAGCTTCTAACCAAAATTATGACAAAATAATCACCATTAATATCTCAAAATTCCATAAGATTTCACAAACCCCCAAAAGAAAATTCCATTAAACCCCTTTTGAGATTACAACTTCACACAATTTGTAATCCCATCCTATTAAAATTACAAAAAACCCCATACTCTTGGGATAAATCATTATGGTAACCAAGCACAATTACGAACCCCTCATAACTCTTGTAAAAACATTTCAAATCCCATTATGGATTATACACATCATATTACTGAAACAAAAAAGCTGTATTATACTTTTGAATTAATGTAATTTCACAAGATTAATGCCTAGTTTTGACTTAAAAAAAAATGATGTCCAATTGCAGCAATCTGTAGTGAAGCAACATGTAATAATAATAATATTTTGACAATAAATGAGTGGGAATTTATTACATCAACCAATTTTTAGAGGAGGGAAAGAAAATCTGACAAGGAACTCTCCTTCTTCACATTTGCTGGTCATAAATGCAGAAATACTATCAGATTTTGTTGTTGTTATTCAGAGTTACCATAGTTAAAGAGTTTGAGTGAAGTCAACCATGGGGGAAGTTAAGCCAAGCCAAACCCTATATAAAGCCATGCCACAGAGCCCAAGAAGCCATATCTCACAACAAGTGAAAAATATATATTATATTTTGGGCTTGTGGTGTAATTATCCCTTTCTTTACCTTCTCTGTTTATGGAGTTTTGAGAAGACACTAAATTTAATAACAATGGCAGAAAATGTATGAGTAATGCAAAAATACCCCATAAATAAAGCCCCAAAACCAAGGAAGTGAGAGTGTGACACCCCCCCTACCTTACCATTACCACCTCCCTTTCTACCCCATTTCTTCTGTGCCAGTCTGCATTTTGTTTTGTTTAGTAATCTCTCTCTGTATCTCTCTCGCACTCACACACATTGCTTCTTTTCTCTCTGAACTCTGAAATAGAGGAAAGCAGAACACTGAGGGGGAGGAGTTTTTAATGTTTGTTTTCTCTTTTGCTTCTCTCTGTGTGTGTTTCTGAGAGGTTGTGTGAGTGTTTATCTTGTTCAGATCTATCCCTTTTGATTTCACTCTCATTGTAGTTTGCTATAACTGGCGCTTTAAGTGGCTCAAGATGAGTAAAGAAGAGTTCTTGAAGATCCAGGTAAAATCTCTCTCCCTCTCTCTCTCTGTCTCTCTCCTTATATCTCTCGCGTTTTTTTCATGTGTGTGTTGTGTGTGCATTTTGGCTTTATGGGCTTTTGCTTGTTCTGAACTCAAAACGGTTTTTTTAATGGCATTCATTGCTCCACTGCTTCTTTCTTGCATCTCTGTTCCTTGTTTTCTTCCAGTTAACTTCAATTAGGTAAGTGTTTTTGGTTAAGAGTGAAGGTTTGATTTTTTATTTTTTTTTTCTTTTTCTCCCTCACAAATTTCTTGAATGTGTGATAAAGTTGTGAGCTTTACTCTGTTTTTATCTTCTCTGGCTTTGGTTGTTATCTCCAGACCTGCGTTCTGAAGGTCAACATTCACTGTGATGGCTGTAAGCACAAAGTGAAGAAAATATTGCAGAAGATTGATGGTACAATTTGAATTATCTTTGTTCATGAATTGTGTTTGGTTATTTTGGCCTGATTTCTGGGAAATTGGCTTAAAGTTTGAATCTTTATTTTGTGGGTAGGTGTTTACACCACCAAAATAGATTCAGAGCTTGGGAAGGTGACGATTTCAGGCAATGTTGATCCGGACACCCTCATTAAGAAGCTTACAAAGAATGGTAAATTTGCTGAGATTTGGGGTGCGCCTAAGCCTAACAACAACAATAACCCGAATCAGCTCAATGGTCAGTTCAAGAATCCGCAAATTGATAATGGAAAAGGTGGAAACAACAAGGGCCAGCCCGGGAAGGGCGGCAACGGCGGTGGAGGTGGCAGCGGAAACCACCAGCCGAAAGGAGGTGTTCCTCAGGGTGGTCAAAACGCGCAGCTCCAGCAGCAGCTCCAGCAGCTTCAACAGATGAAAGGGTTTCAGGATCTGAAATTGCAGCCGGGGTTCATGAAGGACGGGAAAATGCTGCCTCTCGGCAACGGCGGTAATAAGATTGACCAGAATCAGAAGGGTGGCAAGTTCAGCATGCCTGAGGATGAGGGCTTGAGTGATGATGAGTTTGATGACTATGATGAGGATGACTATGACGACGACGATGATGATCTTGATGATGATTTGGATGATGTTCCTCTGACTAAACCGAAGCCCATGATGGGCAATGGCCCTCAAATGCCGAACATCATGATGGGTGGTAACATGATGAATGGTCAGCATATTCCGCCGCAGTTCATGAAGGGCGGTGCTCCTAATGGTGGTAATAACGGTGCTAATGCTAAGAAAGGGGGTGGAGGCGGTGGCAGTGGAAATGTGCCCGTTCACATGAATCTCGGCGGTGGTGGAGGCGGCAGCAGTGGTGGCGGTGCGAATGGTGGGAAGAAAGGTGGAAATGGGAATAATGGTGGTGCGAACCAAAATCAAGGTGGTGGTGGAAAAGGTGGCAAGAACGGTGGCGGTTCGCAGCCTCAAAACGGCGGTCAGAACAAGAATGGTGGTGGTGGTGGGGCCGGAAATATCAACAATTTTATGGCGAATGGGGCCAAGAAAGGGGGTGGAATGAATGATGGGCCTCATGGCATGCTAAACATGATGGCCATGAATGGTGGTGGTGGTGGTAGTGTGGGCCCGATGGGCCACATGCCAATGGGGGGCAATATGGGTAATTTACCAATGAGCCACAATCTTGCAGCTGTTCAAGGCCTCCCCTCCATGAACGGCGGTGGTGGTGCCGGCCACTTTCCCAGCACGGGTCCCGAACACATGGGCGGAAACCCTTACCAACAACAGCAACTAGCCGCAATGATGATGAACCAGCAGCGAGCAAACGGGAACGAGAGGTTTCAGCCAATGATGTATGCCCGGCCCCCGCCTGCCGTCAACTACATGCCGCCGCCCTACCCGCCATACCCCTACCCTGCTCCACCCGGCGAACGGGCCGACCAGTACTCTATGTTCAGCGATGAAAATACATCGAGCTGTGTTGTGATGTGAGGGTGGAATACATATCTGCTGATTCTTGAAGTGAAGAAGAGAGTAGTGCTGCTGGTGGTTGCCTGATATACCTTGAAATGGTTTTTACTCGATTTCCAATTTAGTTTCTCTTACATTTGAAGCCTAAGTTTAGGTTAGTTTTCCATCATAGGGAAGTATTCTGATAGATGATAATATATTACAAGCTTTTAGACAATGAGATGTATGTGGAGGGGGGTGGGGGGTGGTTTTGCTGATCATGGGGATGTTTATATAATGTTTATATGTTGAAAAACAGAAATAAAATCATAAGAGAATGGGATTTTAAGAAGAAGAAAAAAGCCCATCTCTCTGCCCATTTATCTCCCAATTCTCACTTTTAGTGTGTGTGTTTTTGTGTATCATCTCATTTTCTTCATATGAATTACAATCTCTAATTCTCAAAGCAATGAGTACATGAAAGTTGAGCAAACAATTATCCTCTTGAGAGGGGTGTTTGTGTAATATGCATAATTTACACATACTTGAATTGGTAATTGCTAGAAAGATAAGGACCACTTCTACCATGTAAACTCCTTATAAAATGATTTTTCTTGCCAAAATAAGTAAGTTGTTGTTGCAAGATATCACACTATTGTAAAAGAAAATCTTTTAAAATATCTCTGAAAAGGGTATACATTATCAAAATCTTGATATTATTTATCTACTATATAAAGTCAAAATGGTCACAACCATCTTCTTATATGAATTGTATTTATCAACTTCATAGAAATTTTCTTTTTAATTTATGAATTAATTCCAGATACCTCTCCTTTTGGTTCTCAATCTGCTATGCCTATAATTTTTGAATTAGTGCGATTGTCTCTCTAATTTTGAAAATATCACACTTAACCTTTTTAACAAATTTTGATTGTCAATTTCTTCTCTATCATGGCAATCCAAACATCAAGATCACCGTCATCGTATTCGTTTCTTTAAGGCGAAAAAAGCTCATATCTCCTATTGGCTGCCAAAAACCGCCACACACCATTGCAAAGCTCTACGTCGTGCGATGTCCTTGACATGTGATTTCTCATTCATTAATTATCAGTTTGTTGTTTCGAAACTACCGATTTTTTTTTTCTTACATCGAGAGTTTTGATTTGACATATGGAGCATAGCAGATTCTAAATCAAAGGAGGGAGTGTCTAGCACTATCCCTTTATTTATTTACTATTATACAAGTTTTGTTACTATTATACAAGTTTTGTTTTGAATTGTAGTGGTGGGCTTGGCATTATGGAGTTATCTTCCAAGAAAGATGAGTATAGTATTATGGGAGCGTGGTTGAAATTATGGAGGGCAATGTGGGATGTTGATGTGGGGTATACAATTTTCATAAAACGGATGAAAAAAACAATGGGTCCATTCACTATTATTGATTTTGGTGTAATGCTAAATTTGTGCATGTGATGTGTACTTGTTTCCAATTACTCACTAATTTCACTGCCTCATAACAATGCTGTAAATTTTCCCTTGCAAAAGGGGGCCTCATGGCCATGGGGATTGGGGGCCTATTTTCTTCAAATGTTGCGACATTAGTAACTTATCTTCCTAGTACTATACTTTGACAATTTGTGGAGTTTTGAAAACCTTTTAATTATTTCGTTTTTGTTTTCGAGTTGCCATTATTATTATTATTATTATTATTATTATTATTATTATTATTGGATCGAGATATAATTGGTCATGATTCGTGAACGCTGAAAAAGTGATTAATTCTGCAACTTACATGTAGAGACGGAATCAAAATTTAATATAAAATTAAAGATTATAAAAGAGACAAAAATCAAAATATCAAAATAAAAGGGGCAAAATTTTTAAATAAGAGGTATACGATGAATTTTTAAAATGCATATATAAAAATAGAAATATTTCAAGTTGAAATTATGAAAAATAAAATTATGAATGGAAATTTAAAGGTAATTTGTAATATGGTTCCAACATCTTGGAAGACAAAGTTTTATATCAATTTACTTGGCTATTTAGTTGGATTCTTGAATAATTTTTATTATGTACAGTTACAAATACAATACTACGAAAATTGTATAATTTTTTTAATATTTACCAGGCGATAAATAATTCATTGCAAAATTATAGTTTAATACCTTGAAATTTTCATATTTGTTATTGAATTTCTTCAAAAGCACAAAGAAAAGAGCCAGAGTACGTATTATTAAAATTTTTATCTCAAATTATGGTTTTCAGATAATTTTAGTCCAGATTCAGTCAAACCAGTAGTCAGGAAAAAGTGTTTTATATTTATTCAGAAATTAATATAAATTTGAAAAAATAACAACTAATTAAATACTAAATTTACTATATTATTTATATAATTGAATTATGTCTAACCGAGCTAAAATTTTACTTTTAGGAGTAAATTTTAATGTCTACCCCGTGAATAAGTTATGAGTTATGGGAGTAGGGCCCTTTTGCTTAATTGAAATGTTGATTCTTGAGTATGTATCTATTAAACATTAACCATTAATGCATAACTAAAATTGCCCTAAGGTACGATATGGATGGCATCCGATGTGCTTCAAGTCGCTGAAAATTCCATAGGTGAGGGTGGGCTACAACCTATACCATATCCGTTTCAAACATATGAAAGCAGTATCATACATTAATATCAAAAAAAAATTAAATGTTACACAAAACAATTTTATATGTGCTAATGAAACCAATATTTACAACAACAAAAAAATACTAAAAATCAAATTAGATATTGAATATAAATCTAATATTTATAAATTTCACATGGCTTAGTCTTTTAGACATTACCCAATAAATTTATAACTAAATTTTAAAAAGTTACATATAACATAAGAAAAGGAATACCCCCACTCTAATAAAAGTTTTTCTTAGGTGTTAAATTATGGATATCCTCTATCTTTTAGCTTTTTAGTGTGATCGTGATCTTAATTTTTGAAAAACATCAAATTTAATCATTTTTAATAGATTTTGATTGTCAAGTTTTTCTTTCGTTACTATCTCTATCTGTTCATCTTTACAAGGCAAAAAAAGCCCATATCTATTCGATTCTATTGGCCTCCGGGAGCCGCTGTAAAGCTCCCCCACCATTCTACCATTTTCAATTGATATTTCTCCCTCATCGATTATCGAATTTTAATTTTAAGATCAATTATATTGTTGTGTTTCTTGTATTTAAATATTCAATTTAACTTTAATTTGATATATAATATCGACGCATTTGAAACATATTCTACCAAAAAGAATTAAATTTTATGATTTTAAAAAATTAGAAAGACAATCACATTAATTCAAATATTAGAAAGCAAAACGCACTAATAATCAAATAATAGAGAATAATTGAAATTAAGTTTTCTTTATCCAATTACATATAAGGTCTAATCATATCGAATATTTTTCACAAAAATATAATTTCGTATTCATATGGCGGTATTTATTTAGAAAATATTAGACAAGGACAAAGTAACATCTATATATATATATATATCCGAAAAATCTAACGGCGTTGACACTTGACACGAATTTGTGGTACGATCTACATAGTCTAAGCCGAGTCTTATCAGTTGAAATGGCATCAAAAGGAGTTTTCCAGTGCGGGAGAGTCCACCATTACCTTTTTGCGCTGACAGAAGCGGGACCCACTTTCAGCTGTCTAATCGGAGCAGTGACGACGAATGGGACCCAATGAACATGGTTTTTCGCCAAAAAGTACCACTCACAGCTTTAAACGAGTTGTACGTTGGGAAGGTGGTGGAGCACTCGATTGCGATCGTCCTTTCTCTCATTGTTCCGGTCTCCCGCACATTATCCCCCTCCCCCTCCTTAGTCACTTTCATAATTCACATTAATTCTCCTAATTTATTAACCCTCCTTTTTTTTTTTGGTATAATTATTAATTTTAATGAATTACCTTTGAGTACCCTTAGGTTTAGTCTAATTACAACGTAATTTCTATTCTTTTAGTTATTACCATATAATTTGCGGGATATGATTTCAAACTGAGTCCCTTAAAAGCCGTTAGGTTTCTCGATGATCAATATATAATTTTAACTTAATATAGAGATCGTTTTATAACAGAATAAAACAATGAGGAATGTATTTGTAATTCTACGTAAATTTAAATTAGGACATTTAGGAACCTCAAATGAGACTTTATCGGCGTTTAGGGACCTCAAACGAAAATGATTCCTCAGATATTATATGGTAATAATCAAAAGAACGGGATTATGTTGTAATTAGACCAACACTAAATACTCAAATATAATCCGCCCAATTAATTTTTACTTAGGGTTGAGAATTGAGCTTGTTTTGGGTGAATCGACGGTTGAAAGCTCGTTTGAACTCTGCTTGTTTAATATGATTAGTTGGGTTCGAAAACCTTTTTATATCACTGAAAGTTCGAGTTGAAACTTGAAGTAAGATCAATTAGTTGAAGTTTTAAAGATAACGACACGCTAGAGAGAAGGGATTGAGGGATAATATGAGGTTAGCTCGATTGAACTTCTTTGATCTCGATTGATAACCAAGATAAGTTTCAAGTAGGTACTCAATCGACTAAGCGGTCAGGGGGATTTGATCATAGTGATTTGTCCGATTTAACTCTTAGTTTCTTTTAAAAATTGAGTTAGTTTGTTGTGTACATATACGTATTAAGATGTTATTGAACTTTATGAATAGTATAACCACTCGAGTTTGAACATATTTCTTAACTTTATGTTTAAATAGTTAAAAAATCTAATAATACATTTGAAAAAGAAAATACAGTTAGGCTAGACAAATTTTGTTGGATCTCGATTTACTTGACAAACGAAAAACTCGACCATAGGCAACCTATGGCATCCGGGAATGCATCCTCCCTAATGGAAATGGAAGGCCAATCGATGGAAACTTGTAGTCGAATAAACACCCTTTTAACTTATTTTTACCTAGTTCTATTTTAATTTTAATTTTAATTTTTTTCCATATTTTAATATAGTAAGTGATATGCTTGAAAGGAATAGGTCAAACTTCCATACAGGGATAACAGTAACGTTTGAGGGAAAGTCGAATTAACTGTTGTATAATTTTGCATACCTCATTGTTTGACGTAAAATTGATCATATATGTGTATGCAATTAGGAGCAATGAATTTAAGTCAATTCAAAATTACCTAATTGATGCATGACTTATTGATATGTTACTTTCATAGTCCATGTAGCGCATGTGATTAAACAATATAATATTAGCAGAGATCATTACAATAAGCACTCTTCCTTATTTTCTAAGTTTATGATCTCTACCTTTTAAGACTTTTCGCCGCAAATAAAAGCAATGAATGTTTGAAAAATAAATTAAAAATGAAATTTAAGAAAAATATGTTGAGTATTATTTTTTTTATAAAAAAAGTTAGATAATATTTCAAATAAATTTTCACTTACCGAAAGTACCATAGAAGTTGATTTTCGAATTGATTATCTTGTTTCCTCGTTGGAATTACTGATAGAGAACTGATCCGACAGTATTGAAAAGATAATTATCGCCACAAGATTCACCGATTAGCCATTAGAAAATTTGGCAGACATTTCATTAATAATCGCCCTTAAAATAAATGAAACTTTTGTTAATCTTTCAAAATACACCAAAAATTTGTAGAAAATAAAGATTCAAAATCACAAAATTGCTTAGTTTTTTCAAATGCTACCTAAACTTCATGTTGAAATTCTCTATTGGTGGAGGAGTATCTTTCTTATAGGGAACACTCTAATGTATTGAGTGATGGCTTTCAAACCACATTAAACAAGAATAAATTGCAATTAATGTGAATTGAATTTTGTATTAATTATTGATCTTGAGGGAATGAAGGCCATCCCTATCAAGAGTCTTGAATTGAAGAGGACAAAACAATGTGTTATTGGAAACAACCCTCCCCTAATAATTGAAGACCTAATTATTATTAATATTTTTTCTTTTTTTCTTTTCAAGAGTCATTTAATGCTCTCTCCTGCTCCAGATCCAATGCCAACTGTGTTTGTTTTCTAAAATAGTGATATCCTTTTATTGTTGATTTGTTGTGGGGTACATTTTCTATTGCCTTTTTTGGTGGCTTAATTACAATAAATGATTTTGTTTGCAAATATGTTGAAATTCCTCTCAGATTATTGGTGCTTTGTTTTAGAAATCATATGTAGTTTAGGACTTAGGAGTATTCAATTCCCCTATGTTCTATTTAAATTTCATTTCTGTTTATGTAAGATTAATGGTTGCCGACTAACGATTAAAACGATATTATTTTTAAGACATGATCTCAATTTATCTATACACAATAACTAAAAGAATAAATCTTTAAATTTCATATCTTGTGAATGTCTAGACTTCCCTTTTGACATTCTCTCTATGCAAGTGTTCATCAATGAAACTAAGATAATACTGGTCACAAGGCAAAGCAACTCGAATGTAGATGGTGTAAATTCAATTGCCGAAAGCATCTCTAACTTAGGCTCTACCCGAGTAGCATGACAAAATGCTCTAATCTTAGGTGATTGATAGCATTAGAAAATGGTGAAAAGAATGTCATCGAAGAGCGAAATGGAACATGAAGTCGTGAGTTCTCAGACAGTTGGAGAAATGTTGAATAATGAGCGATTCAAAGACAACGTCTTGATTAAGGTGGAGGAGTTGATAGGGGATTGAGATCATTATTGATTTCCAAATCATATTCTATAATAATATTCTCAATCCATGATTCCTCGATCGTGAATCCGAAGAAGCTCCACAGTCGTGGAAGAAATATTCTCGAGGTTACAAGCATAAGTGCATAACTAAAGAACCACCTAATACTTGCGTCACGATTAAGATCTCCAGCCGCAACAAAATTTGCTTCTTCATACACTAACTCGTAATGTTTTGTTTAATAACACAAAAAGAAT
>JBBMKE010000008.1:7297038-7308304 GCA_037834125.1 Lippia alba
CTCTTCCTCCGCTTCTTCGCCTCCAGGGACTGCAGAACTTGGTGCAGCTCCTTGATGAACTCAATCACTCCACCTATTATCGACGCTTGATCCCCCTTCACAAAAATCAAACAGACGAAATGAAATGATAGAAACCCTAATTATCCCAATCTATTATATATATGTATCTGACACACGCGCGTATATATATGATTCAATTTTCGGAACAGAATATCAAGATTAAGGGGGGGGGGGAGGGTGTTCGATTCCGATTAAATACCCTTTTTATGTAGAAACACGGCGTCAAGGAACGTAAAACCTTGAGGTGTTCGTTCATCTGTCGTCTTCTGTTTCTCTCCACGGCTATGTGCGACATATTCGCCCCAAAAACTCAGATGGATGCAAAGAGCTTAGGTTGATTTGATTAAGTTGTTTACTCGTTTTGTTTGATTTCATATCATGTATATGGCCTTATTTATAGAAGAGCAATTGCAGTCTACATTTTGTAGGTGTGATACTCTCTAAATGTTGGCAACTAGGGTTTCTCATTTAATGCGATGGGTTGCAGTCTCGTGAGGTTAATTTATATAGTTTTACTACCCTTTACTATTTTTACATCATCTCTCTCTCTTTCTTGTGTGTGTGTGTATGTATATAGATGTATATGTATATCACATTTATGAAGTTGGAACAATTACGTTGACATTCTCCGCGTGAGAAAAAATAAAGGGTAAGTGTCTGTGTATATGATCTCTTATATTGTCATGAAGAATGGCTGCTCTTCATTCATGCCACACTCGGCTTCTCAACAATCCACAATATATATTTGGGCAAATTACATTCAGGTACCTGAAGTTTGTTCTAATTACAAATCAGTCTCTCTTCTTTCGATAATTACATATTAATCCCTAAAAAACTGTTTCAATTACATATTAATCCCTACAGAAGGACTGATTTGTAATTGAAACAGTATTTTTAGGGATTAATATGTAATTATCAAAAGAAGAGGGACTGATTTATAATTAGGGCAAACCTAAGGTACCTAAATGTAATTTTCCCTATATATTTATACATATATGTATATATATATATATGCCTTTTCTCTATTGATATATGCCTTTTCTCTTTGTATAAATATAATGCAATCATCATATGATTATCTGGACTCCGATGGAGTGAATATATGCCAAAAATTTCCCCCACCTCTAGAAGGAATCTTTTCTGAGTAGATGGCTCAATTTGTGAAGCGGCTTTATTCGAGGATTGTTGTATATAATGTACGGATATAGATACGACAATATGGATATATACGATACGATACTGATTTTTTTTAGAAAATAATTATATTCAACTATCCTATATTTAGACCTCATTACAACATGGTCCATGATTATTTAGAAATTACATTTCAGTATCTAATTTTTATTAATGTAATAGGCCTAATATTTGTAAACTTTTAGGGACGATTTTGTATTTTTGGTCATATATTAAATGTAACACTCATAAAATTAACCGCCAGGGCATAAGTATACTTTTACAAATTTTGTTAATGGATCTCATACAAAACAAGAAATATCAGGACTATATGTAATATTTAAAAGAATAAGGGTCGACTTATAATTAGGCCTAAAAAAAGTTATATGGGAAGTTTCCCATACAGTGCCTGATACGAATATCTGTTAAGATACGAAATAACAAAATAATATTTTAGAAAAGACGAGCAGGTTGCTCAGTGGTAAGCATCTGCACCTATAAACTGGTAGGTCATAGGTTCGAGTCTTATCGGGGGTAGTTGAGGAACCAACATTAAGAGGAAAAAAAAACATATATTTTTAGAAGTAGGAGTTTTCATAATTAAGACGCATTGGTAAGATAGAGGGATTTTTAAGCTCACTAGACATAAAAATAAGATTATTATCGAACTCCCTCCTTATATATAAACAATCGAGAAACTAAGCATTCATTTTATAAGATATGATCCAAGAATTAATAAGCGCAAAAAAGCAAAAATATCCAATAACCCACCAATAAAATATTGAAAGTCTAAGAGCATTATAAGCAACATAATCCGTCACACACTCCAAACATATTGGATCGCTCATTGGCCTAAATAGATGCCCAGTTCTCTAAGCAAGAATGACCATTTAGCGGAGTTAAAATTCTACTTAAAAGATGATTATTATTTTAGTTGTTAAATTGTAATAGTTAATTTTCTGTTAAAAAAAACGCTGACTAAGGAAATTTAGTTGTTAATTTCTATTTTCTAGTGGTACGTAGGGTTCAGACTTTACACTTGACTGGAGGTTTCACATAAAATATAGTTGTATGCCAGGTTTTAATTTTATTTTAAAATAAATTTAAGTTGAATAGGACATTAAACAATAATTATGTACCGAAATTTTGATTACCAAATATTTAATTGAACAAATATAATCTCAAATCGTTAAATTAAATTAATCAGCGTTTCTGAACTTTGATATTATCATATATATACTATACAACCTCTTATCTTCTTCTTTTATATTTCTTTTAGTATTCAAACATAACATGAAACATAAGATTAAACTTTAAAATAACAATCTATATTACTAATTAATACCATAAGATAATACAATGCAAATATAATACATATATAAGATACATACAATAATTTCTATAACCCTTTTATTCTCATCACCCAAAAACAGAAAAAAGGAAAGAAATTAAAGAAAGCTTTATACATCTATATACATTATACGAAACAAATGGAAGTTATAAATATTCCAATTCACGAAACATAACATAGAAAGGAATTTCTTAAAATATGAAAAATAAATGTATTAAATATTAGAAACAAAGATTTTTTTCTGTCCTTTTATATGACTCCCATTTTTTTTGGTTGCATACCGCTGTCACGCCCCAATAATGGGGACGTGACCCTCCGTGCCGTCGGTTGCATCCCGATTCCCGACAATACAAAATCTTCTTAAACTATGAAACTAGGAAATAAATAATCTAGATATATGAGTAAAGATGCAAAATCCTTCAATAAAATAAAAATCTTCATAGTACAAAACATCTAAAACATATTTGTATTTACAATATACTATTATCTAAAGTTTTTCTTGATTGATTCTAGTGAAAATATAATTATCGTGTACATTTTATAAATGTGTCGTATGTCATAACTTTTATTTAAAAATTATATGTCATAAATATAAATAATAATCATAAATATAAGGGTTAAACCCATAAACTCCCTGTCCTTTTTTGATTTTTGTACTTTCTTCCCTTTCCTTTTTTTTCCGCGGTACACAAACCCTTTCACCTTTGAAAAATTGCACACTTGACCCTTTTAACCAAGTTTTGACTATCGATTTCTCCTACGTCATAGCGACCAAGTTCCAAGACCACTGCCATCGTGCTCATCTCTCCAAGGAGAACAAAATTCATACCCCATCCGACCTTATTAACCGTTAAACATTTCGTTTGTCGTGCGACACCTTTGACAGATGATTTCTTCTTCGTCGTTGTCGAATTTTGATTTCGAGACTATTGTTGTGTTCCTTGTGTCGAGAGCTTCAATTTGATATATCATATCAACACATTTGATATCAACATCGTACAAATATGTTTTGTTAAAGTTATTTAGAAAAGGGTCAAATATTTGATTTTTAAAAGTTGAGGGGTTTAATACGAAAAAAAAAGGAGAAGGGAAAAAATGCAAAAAATGAAAAAAAAGATAGGAATTTTATGGATTTACCCCTAAATAATAAACCGGTATACAATAAAAAAATTTGTTAGAATGACAAATTATTAAAAAATACAAAATTTGGATTAAAAAAAAAATTAATCTAGGAAACAATAAATGGAACGTAAAAAACATCACTAAAGTAACAATAACGGTATATTATTGTATTATTATTTAAATTCGTATATAGCTTTTATATTTTAATTTCAAATATTATTCGTATCCATGAATGAAAAAAATGAAATCCGACTGATCTCTCATTTCCAGTGGATCGTCGAGCTAATTCGGGTTGTATCTTCAATCTCAGATTTCCTAAATCCAGCTAAAACCTTCTCGTTTTCTAAGTGATTCTTCCCAATTATCAGTTAATCCAGAGTTTCCTCGTGTTCTGGCCTCCAGAAATTTGATTTGGTCTTCAAATTAGTTCGGCTTTACAGAATTAGGGCATTTTGCGAGATTTTGGGCGTTTTCGGAGGTATGTTCTTTCTCTGATTTACAAGAGATTGGATTTTAATCCTGCTTGTCTATGATACTTGTTGGGTTGCAAAAAGCGCACATCCAATTTCACTTTTATTCATTGCAGATCCAAATCCCGATCCACAGAGAAGAAGATAGGAGAGGAAATTACATCTGATAATGGTGAGAGAAGTATCAGAAAGCTGCGTCGAGAGTTTGATGGCGGAGATAGTGGCGTCGTATTGCAGGGGTTTCTATGCCAACAAGCCCGAACTCGCGGCTCCAAGAATTGAGGCCATTGGCTTCCAGGTCGGCCACCAATTAGCAGAAAGGTTGGTTCTTTTGCATATGTAAGGTTAATTTTGATGATGGCTTGTGAGGTTTGTGTTAGCAAATGATTAATTGATGATGGGAGAAGAAGAAAGCATTCAGATTTGTTAGGGATTGAGAGGTTGAAGTTGAATCAGTACATGTAGAAAGAATTTGTTACCAGATACCTAACTTAGGGCTAAGAATATACACATGGTTGATTCAATGCTGGCTTGGTTAGGTTGATTCTCTCATGAAAGTTTGAGTTTGGATTTTGGAAGGAACTTTTGAGCTTCTTTGGCCAAATTGTTTGTGGGATTTTGGGATGTGTTGGTACAATGCCTGGCTATATCTCTCTCTTCCCTGCAAATTTGATACTTTGGATACTAATATTTGCTCATAACCACCATTAACTGCAAAATTGAAACGTTTCCACATTATGTGAAGTGTTAATGGGTACAGCTTCATTTGAACTCCTGTACTGTCCATCATGCTGTTCGCATCTGCCTATCAATGTCTTAGACGACCTCTAAGGTTTTCCTGCGTCAACCTACTTGTGATTTCAAAAGAAGAGCAAAATAGTATATTAGCTAATTGCATCTTGAGTTTGAGGCCCTCGTTTGCCTTCAATTGAGATGCATATTTTCTTTGAGTTGGTGATTTTCCAATATTAGCTTTTTGTGCTAGTGTTTTGTCAAATTCACTAAGAATTAACAGAAAATATAAGAAGTTGCTCGGGAAATAATATTTTGTCATGTAGAATTTTGGTTTTCTGTCAGATACACAATGGACCGGCCGAGGTTCACTGATCACTTGGAAGCTATTAAATTTATTTGCAAGGACTTCTGGTCGGAACTCTTCAAGAAGCAGATAGATAACTTGAAGACAAATCATAGAGTATGAATGAGAATTTCGACAGAATTACAAATTGATTTAATTACAAGTGCTTATGACTTCACTTCTGTTTTCACTATAGGGAACTTTTGTATTGCAAGATAATCGATTCAGATGGCTAGCACATATGTCAATTGATCCATCCATGGAAACATCTGGTTCTATTCAAGACCCTTCAGCAATGGCAGAAAATAAATCAGCTCAAGCTACTGGCCTACATCTTTACTTTCCTTGTGGAATTTTACGGGGAGCACTCTCAAACTTGGGAATACCATGTGCAGTTTCTGCAGATATATCCAACCTCCCAGCTTGTAAGCTTATTACCTTCTTACATTCCAGAATCTGGTTTATACAAATATAACATAAAGAAAAAGTAATAGAATGAAATGTTCATGCATTAAGAAAAATATCTATTGTTAACCTTAATCACAACAATTTCGGTCTACACTTACTACCACAGGAGAGATGCAATTCTTCATGTGCTATCAAAATTTCGGAGTACTTTCATAAAGAACCTTAGCCCCGACAGATTGATGTTACAAAGTACTGTTGCCTAATCAATTTGATTTAGCAAATATCTATGCTGATCTGATTGAGAGATTAAGTAGGTGTCTAGGCCCTCAACTTCTGAGATTTGACTGTATATTTCATTGTTGATGTACATCTAAACGCCTTAAATCCACGTAGTTTTGGTAACGTGATGATGAGAGTTGTTAGTGTAGTTAAGAGACCAATTATTTAGTCATGGTTTACTTATTTTCCGATTTGAAGTCGAAGCATGGTGGCTAGGCGGAGGAACTTAAAACAGTGCAAATTATGACTTAGGGTGTTGCAGTCTTAGGGAGTCTGTTGTATTAGAAGTATCACAAGTTTCTACTTTGTCTTTCAGGATTTTAATTTGCCTTTGTGAACCAACACTTGAACCATTTTCTTGACTATTGTCTGTTCCGTTCCACCCGAATTCATTTCTTCGTTTCCATGCCGTGAACAGGTTCATTCGTGATCCGCATAAAAACCTGACGAGACAGCTGTCTATGCCGATGGGCAATGGGTATTCAGCTTTTGGTTTCATGCTCTTACCATGGAAGATCTCAACTTCTAGTGTAGCATCTATGTTAGCTTTCTTGGAGCTTATGCATAAAGTTGATACTTTTCATGGGATTGCTTTCAAAGATTTGTGTTTTCTGTGTTGTGTTGATACATAATTTTGGAGGAGCTATTCTTCTATATAGATTCTTCTACATTGCCAAAAAACAAATTGACAAATCATAGCGAAACATATTAAAAATTGTTGACAAATATTCATATCCGAACAATTCATCAAATTATTTTTCAAGCTTAAACTCTTTTCGTATAATTTTCATTTAAACGCCGTTCCCTCGAGGCTCATTGGCTAGAAAGAACTAAACGTATGTAAGATACTAGTCTACCGGACCTCGATAAATCTCATCATAAGTTTTGATTTTACAGTAGGAACGTTTTCACATCCTCCCAAATTATGTGCAAAGAATGCTTATGTACTAGCATCAATATTCAATACTCTTGTCTCATTTGTTTTGATCTAAAACTGCAGAGATGTGCCACTCTTCTCAACTTGTTCTTGCTCCCTTTCAGTTTTGTTTGCTGCATCACAGCAAATTGTTTATTAATTGCATCACTTTAGAGAAACACAAAGTAAAAAGAGAAGTGTATATACTACCTTGAAGACATCTCTCGTATTCTCGAAGTTGTACGATAAAGCCAGAGTTGGGAGATGCTACTGGTCTTTTCGACTTCAAGTGTTGCAGAGCTTCGGTTAAGCTCATACCGTTTTTAAACATCAGATACGCAACAACAATGGTTACACTGCAAATTATATCAATAACTCAAAATTTAAAATACGCACAACAAGAAGATAGAATAACAGTATATATGTAAACTGGGGATAACCAAACCAACACGCTCTCAGGCTTGACCTTTATCCAAACCAACACACTCTCAGGCTTGACCTTTCCACCGAGTTTTGAAGGCAACATCTAAAACTTTTTTATAAGTATTCTATTTTGTGATTAGAACTTGCTAGCCTATATTTGATTTGAAACCTTTTACTTAGTGACATGGTTTAGGCCAAATTTTAGTTATGCCAAGGAGAGTTTTTGTAATTTCTCAAAACATCAGGGGAGTTTGTGTGATCAGACCAAACCTCAGGGTATGCTAATGTAATTATCCCTATGGAAAATGAAAGCACACCTTCTTGATCTTCCAGCGAAGCAGTGAACCAAAACACCGCCCCCCGTCGTCCTAGCTTCTTCGATAAACAAGAAGCACTCATCAAAATACTCGGATATATTTTCAGTTTCTCTATCAAGAACTGTTTCAATTCACAAACATCATAGTTAAAATTCATTCTCCTCTGCAAAAACAATCTTGGTCATTACAGTTAAGACCAATGGGAAAGAAAAACCGAAAGATAAAGTGCGAATATCCTGCCTTGAACAACTTTGTATACAAAATCATTAGGATGAGCAGGAGCGAGAGAATTCGCGACAGTCAAAACATGCGTGATGTTTAAGCTTTTCAAAGCAGTTCGATTATTGGCAGCTCCTAGAGAGCCCAAGTAAAGACCCTGAACAAGTACCAGAAAACCGGATTACGGGATTAGATTAGTTGCCATTTGTGAAATATATCATTAAGCACATTCCCATTCTTGCATACAATGAATACCTCTTCGATTTGGCATGGAACGTTGTCTTCTTTGACAATTTTCCAAGCTTGCATAACTCTTAATAGAGCTGCTATACGCTCCTTATACAGATCACTCCCCATTGTTAACGAAGAAACTTTAATCACTCTTTTCCTTCTCTCTTTCAAGACTGATGCATAAACCACAAACATATGCATAACAATTGCAAAAATTACAACTTCATCTAATTCAAAGACAACCCAGGGAAGTATAAGAAGGAATTACAATCCATTATGGGTAAAATGTAATAACTTCAGAAAAAACCCACAGAAAAAGGGTAATAAAGATTAAAGATTGGAACTTTGAGCAGCAAATTATTTATATTCATTTTTCTCGATTATTTCCAAGAAATCGATTGATTGAATAAGCATTCAATTCCGGCAATTCTTTACTTCCGCAGGAAAGAATTGAGGGACGAGTGAAATTATAAAAAACCCATCAACATTGTTTGTGAAGTTAATCAAGATTGCAACCAAACAAATGAAAATTACAGAAAAACCCAATTTAATAAACCGGAAGGAAAAAAGGATTTTTCTTAGTTCCAATCTTCTGATTGTCCCAATCACTGCGGCAGTGTATTAGTCAAGAAAGAAGAAAGTGCAGCGGAAAAGATAAAACCCAATCGGCGATCACATACCTTGGAATCGTAGTAAAATCAATGGGGGAAGGGTTTTGATGCAAATTTAGGTCTCTGTTATTCCTTGCTTGATTAATTGGAGTTGCAGAGATGAGAGTTATACGTTGCAGTGCTGCGTTTTGGTGGTTAATTAGGACCCTCGAAGGCGGCTCAAACTCAGTAAGTTGGAAATCAAATAGTTAATTATGTACTACGTTCGTGTTACAAATACTCAAATACAACTAACATAGACACGTTAGCATAAATTTTTTATTTAAATAATATTAAATACGATATATTATGATAAAATAATATTTTTTTAAAAGTTTTCATGTATGTTATGCACTGTAGTATGTATATAATAATGTTTAAATCTTGAACCAATTATTTTTACATATAATGAGCTTATTTTGTTTTCTTGTTTCCTTTACGTTGTTGCTCAATTTAATTTGTGTTATTTTGCCATAATATTTAAAGATCTAGTTATTATTAGTGTGACAAAGATCATTTTAATCCAACATAAAAATATCAAATCTATATGGTATATATAATAGTTGAGAACCTCGAGATTACCCACATTTGAGGCTATTGAATTTCATTAAATTCTATTTTACCATGATGCCACCTAGAATTTCGGGTGAGATCTTCTGTTCCAATCTATGTTTCATTTCCTACTTCACTTATTAGATGAGTGACACGTGTATAATTATGAGAGTTTATTAAAGAACATAACTAATGGGATTATTTTAAAAAGGCTAACGGTGTTAATCTCATTCTTCATAAAATTAAAAATTAATTTCTCTTTATCATCTTCCTTCGGTTTCTTTTCCAAAAAATCCCCTAAATTCACACATCAATTTCTTCCCCTCAACTTCAAACACCCATCCCAATTCTGGTGACCCGGTGGTGTATGAATCCAAGAGGCAGCGGTTCATGATTCCTTCTCCAAAAATTCCAAGCGGCAGCGGCTCATTTTTCTCCAAAAATTTCCCAAGATTGCCAGCACAACCAACAAATCGATTTATTGCATCCCCTGAAAGCCCTTCAAATATTCATTCCAATTTATCTATCCTTCTTTTCCTAACTAATAACAAACTGCAACTAAAAATCTAAATAAGTTCAAAAAATCAGTTAACATAAATTGAGATTGAATAAAGTTGACTGCTGTGCCAACCAAGATGGAAGCTTCTGAAGTCTGTCACGTTATTTTTATCCTCTTAGGATATCGTCTTGTATTATTTAAGTTTGTATTGAGGCGATAATTATTGTTCTAATATCGATTGAATTGATAATATCTTTCTAATATGAATTGATAATAAGAGGATATCGGCTTATGCTTTCTAGGTTTATATTAAACTGATAATTATTTTTCTAGTATCTACTAAGTTTTTGGTTCGAATAATAAGAGGACATCGTCTTATGTTTTCTGAGTTTATATTGAACTGATAATTATTTTTCTTGTATCCATTGAATTGATAAGTCTGTTTATATTGAACTGATAATAGAAGAGATCAAAGTTTTTGGTTCCAATAATTAATTTATCTATTTTGATTTCTTGAAGACGTTTGAGATGGTTTTTTAGATGAGGATCAATTGTTCGGTTCTTGTTTATTCGTCGTGGTGTTAATATGGTGGCCCACGCTATTGCTAGGAATGCGGTCACAACCTGTGTTCGTGCTTTTGATTTACCTTTAGTCGCTTCTCGTTTTGTTTTGTCGGACTTGAGTTAATTTGGCCTTCGGGCCTTTGTTCGTCAAAAAAAAAAAAGGAAAAAAAAAATGAGGATCAATTTCCTTTTTATGATATTGAGATATGAAATGGTTTTTTCGATTTTATTTTGTGATTATCTTTTTTTTTTGTTTTGATTTTTTGGATAGAGAAGAATCTTTTTTTTTAATTTTATGAAGAGTGAGGTTAACACAGTTAATCTCTTCAAAGTAATCCCATTAGTTATGTCCTTTAATACACTTTCATAAGTGTACATGTGTCACTCATCTAATAAGTGGAGCAGGAGATGAAACATAAATTGGAGCAGAAGATCCCGCCTGCTAAAATTTACGGGTGTACGCAGTTGGGTATGGGCGGTTTTGTAGTAAAATATCACCCGACCCGAAGTATACGGGTTTGTAAAAATATAAACCGTCAATACATAATTATTTTTTCAAACCGCACGGTTTGGGTTGGGCGGGTGGGATTATATAGCGGGCGGATTGGCGGTTCGATAAAGTTTATATATATATTTTTAATAAATATACTTCTAGTCATACTTTTATTTCAATAACCAAAAAGATATAAAGAATATGAGAATTTATTCTAGTTTAATAACCTATTTCAACACTAATACATGATAATTTCAAAATAATAGATGAAAAAAATAATATACATTATCAAATAAATAATATAATCATATAAATATATCATGTAGTATAATTTTATAATTTATCAAAAGTCTTTTAAAATATTAGTCCAATACAAATATATATAATATATATATACAAAATTTATATAATATACATAACATTTGTATTGAGCATAATTTATTTATGTAACAACAATATAT
>JBBMKE010000008.1:7321097-7335882 GCA_037834125.1 Lippia alba
AATAAATATTACTATTGAGAATATTTTTTTTAATATTCCTAATATGTTTTTCATGTTTGAATTTCTTTTACAGTTATACATATTTTTATTAATATATATATATATATATATATATATATATATATGAATATAGGTTTTCTCAATTTTTATTTAAATATGTAAATCCGATTTTAAGTTTTTTATTCTCTAAGGCATTAAAACTCAATAACTTCAAGTTTTTTTTTGTCACATATAATTAAATATTTATGTAAGTTTAACTCTAATCAAAATCTAATTCTTAAAATTTAAATTTTTTTAATTGATAAATAGTTGTTTTACTTTAAATATAAATTATTTTTTTCTAAATTGTTTATATAACTCCATTATAAATGATTGTTGTGGTCTTTTGTCTTTACCAAGATGTTTTTACTAATTTTTTTTGTATATTTATATTTTATTTCCTTATTATGTTTTCAAATTTTTATGTTAAATTGGATGGTTTGAATTTGTTTGATTCTAATAATTATATTTTTATATTATCTCTGCAAACTATTGAGTTGATTATTTATATTTTATTTTTAAATAAATTTAAGCTTTTGGTTCAAAGATCAATTTTAATATTTCTTAACCAACCAAATTTATTAGTAATATAACTTTATTTTTCTATTTTTTTATTATTTCAATATTAATTTATTTATTTGAATTTTGAGTTTTAAAGAATTTTACTTTGTAATTTTCTATTAGATCTAAATAATTGATTAAGATTTCAGAATTGGTCTTTTGTAAAATAATTGATAATATTTTTCATGATTTATTTTTATCTTTATTTTATTAATTATTCAAGGTTCATTTATTTTACTTGAGTTTTGATTTTTTTAAAATTTTTTCATGTATTTTTATTATATTCAAATAATTTGTTAGAGTTTCAACGGCTACGATTGTGTGAGGCTTTCTTTCAAAATCTTATATTTAGAGTTTTAACTACCACATGTGCTTTTTTGTTATGTCATAATTATAAGATATATCACCATTATTCGAATTTATGAGATGTTTTGAAAAGAAAAATATTCATTTATTAGATAATTCTAACCAAATTAAATTCTTAGTATAGTTAATCGTCAATTTAATATTTATTACTTTGTAAAAAATATTATACAAAAGTCACTATTTATATATTAGAAAATATAATAGTATTTATAATCAATATGTATATAGCACGGGATGAGATGCTAGAATTTTAGTATACATATTATTTTAATATCTAAAATTATTTATTTTTTTAATTTTCCACATTTTAACCTATCTTATTAGACTATGATATTTACATGAGTTTTATTTATATACTATTTATAATAAGAAAACACTTTAACTTAATATACAATTTATACTTAAGCATATTAAAGTAATCGAATTTGATTTTAATAGGAATTCATTTATTATTTATAAAAAATATGTATTGTATAGGTTATTTTCATTTTATATGATTAAACTATTCATTTTAAAATTATTTTAATTTACTAAAATCATACAAATATTGTAAATTATATCATATATTGATACCGTGCATCGCACGGGGCATACGCTAGTATCTTATAAAACACGAATATTTCTAAAAAAAATTATTTTATAATTATATTGTATCATGTTTAATAATTGCATCAAATATCATTGCCGTGGTATTTAAAAAATAAAATTAATCTATCATTGTATCTATATTTTTGTATCCATGTCGACATGATGTTGTTGTTGTTGTACAATAGTTACTGCATATAGTTATAATATTTTTGGACTATTTGATAATTGCCCACTTTAGAGATTGGTTATTTGATTGAGCTGAGTCATATCCTACAAATGGTAATTAAGTGAAATTTAATGAACATAATTGGATTCTAACCTCGAGTGTGGACTCATGAATATCTAAATGGTCCAACCTCCAACAAGTATGGGAGCATCTGCGCAAAAGAAAAAGTCTAATTTTCCAATATGAAAAGACAGCGATTTTTTATCTCTTTTTTTATTTATTTACTTAATTATACAAAAAGTATTTACATAAAATATTAGCATCCAAAGAAGTTTCTACAATGTGCTCTTTGTTGTACAAGAGCTCTTACATAAAAGTATCTCGTCTTAAAAGAGTATAAGAATCTGATTCTTTTTAAAAAATTCTAACTCTTGAAGTGTATAACAATTTTATTTACTTGATCGAGCATTGAAACTCACTAATATTTAAAGTCAATCTAACACATTTCATATGCAAAATTTTCAATTAAAAATGTAGCATAATTCTAACTATTGGATTGAATAGAAAATTGAATTTGATTCCCTTATGAAGTCATGTCCATTATTAAAAGCAGGCCAAAGTCCATGGAAATTGGAAAAATATGAGGTTCACATTAGTTTAAAGGGGGTTTTGGTAATTGACTTAGCCCATGTCTTCATCATAAGTGGGAGTGGGGAGTGGTTGTGGCTGAGGTTTGACACCTTTCCATTATTGGTGAAATTATGATGTACTCCTTTTACAAAAATAAAAATAAATTACAAATATTTTGATAACAATATTAAAAAAATATGGAACATTCGACGAGACCTCTACATAAATTTCATATTCACACGATACCAAATTAGAGGTTCTAAATTTGAATTGTTTGCATTTTTAAGTACTTCTATGCGTAAAATTTGATAAAATTAGTATAACATAAAAGCACGTTGAATTACTGTAATAGTTCATAAGATGGGGCCTTTTATTATTATTCTTGAAATTGGATGAAAAATTAAACAGATAGGTGTATGTGGATATGTGGTATTCGCTGCAAGTGCACAATTAGGTAAAGAGGAATCCCACAGTATCACACCCTCAAAAATCCCACAAGAAAAAGGAAAAAAAACCCTAAAAGAATCATTAAATAGGAGTTTTTTTAATCCAAACCCCTGTGACATCGTCAAATTACAATTTACACCCTTTTAAATGAAAGTATTTTAAATTTCACTCTTAAAAAAATAAAATATTACAGATTTTCAATTTCACTTAATTTATTTGTGAAAATTAAGTGTTCTAAAAAAACATTAATTTTGTGTTTGATACACTCAATTAACAAATTTAGTTGCATCAAATTTCATTTATTATCCTGTTTGATATATAATTTCATAAACTGAAATATTATTTAGAATGGTAATTTTCGTGCTTAGCAACAAAATCAAATTAATTTGCGCACTATGATGTTGCGCACTGTCCTAGATGGACAGGTGGTATTGTATTTTTAGTTTAGTCCTTGTTTTCGGATTTTCGAATCTCACCCATCTGTTCTGGGTTGAGTTTTCTCTAGCTGATTTCCAACCCAATATGTTAGCGGGTTTGGTTTGTTGTGTTTATTTAGGGTTAATTCCTCTGTAAACGTACTTGTGCGGATTTATAAGATCACAGTGGTTACGCCCCATAAAAGGGACTCCGGTCCCCTTTTTTTTAAAAAAAAAAAGTTAATCTGCCAACTGCCATAAACACACCCCCTCCCCTAGGATTTGTTTGAGTCTAATCTGATATATCAAACGCTTTCTAGTGAACTAGTTATTCAACATGTAATTTATAATTTTTTTTTAAAAAATCAATTATGAGATACTCAAATAGATTTATTTTGAAATACACAGTTAAATACTTTAAATTTTAAATTGATAAAAAAATTCGATCAGTTCACTCATTAACCTACAAGGATTCTAAAAAAGAGGTAATTCATAAAATTTAAAATACCTTTCAAAAAAAATTAAAAATTTATAAGGATAAATTATGTGTGATATTCGTCTAAAAGAGTGGGAGTTATTATCAAGTAATTTCAATAAATAAATAAATGTGAGAAAAAAGATAAATAGAAATCGACCCAGCAAGGGTTAGTCCACGCGGTAAATGGATTCATTCTTAAGGGCGAGGTCCCGAGTTCGAATCCCGCTTGGCTGTGCGTATGTAAATAATAAAAAAAATAAAAAGAAAAAGAAAAAGAAAAAGAAAAAGAAAGAAAGAAAAGGTGACTGAGACGACACAAAAATCATGCGCCAATACTATGGGCGTTAACATATATCATCAACTTTGAAGCTCATTCATTTCTAAAGTAACGTAATATGACTTGTAACTTTCCATCATTTAATTTGGACAATTTTGTCACACTTTTTCTTTTATCTATTTGTTCTCTCTTGCAATAAACAAACACACTCCAAATAAATATCGTAAAAGCATAAATATATAATTTATGAATAATATATTGAAGAAATAGCAACCCCCGCCCCCCCAAACGAGACTTGACCCCGCAAGAGCGGGAAAAAAAAAACATATGTTGCACTAAAAAATAGTTATTTTAATTAGATGAACTTTTAAATTGAAAATTCATACTTTTTCATTAGAAAATTTAAATTTTGGATGAACTTCTAGTCTTTGAAAAACTCTCAAAATTTTCACAGATGACTTTTCAAAACACATTTCCAATGAAGTTTTATTTTGTTGAATTTTCCGGCCACAAATTATGTTCTCCAAAATTAATCGGTCTTCCAACCAACTTATCAGCCAGACTACTTTGACAAAAAATTAACTCTCTCAAGTTTCTGACGAAACTCCAACAAAATCCTCCATCACATATTTCAAACCAAAAAAAATTTTCGATCAACTTTTAGAATTTTATTATTTTCAATAGTATAGGCTATGATCTAAATATTTGAAATTGAAATAATTTTAAAATATTTCGGACGTGGACAATATCTCCAAACGACCAAGTACCAACTTACTAACATGAATTGATTCCAATTATCTTTAATAAATCCGAATCTTGTACTGATTCTTCAATTATTTATTATTATATTATAAGATACTGAAATCAATTAACCAAATTCTACGAACTTTAGATTTCAGTTGCCATCAGTACACAGAAAACATTGTTCATCCATAGTTTAGATTGGAAAACTACACTGACGAGGAATATATAATAAAGCACCAAATGGTACATTAATTATTCGCTTTTTTAGTTATTTTATTTCGAAAAAGTTAATGTTTATAAAGTGTAGAGATTTATAATAATATAGTAACGTAAGATCCATGAGGTATGCATGATATTAATACGATATGATATGATATGATCGATCGACGATATGAATTTTTTTTAAATTAATTTTTTATATAATATGATAGACAAAATAATAATTTTTAAAAATGTGCATGCATCACAAGTAAAAACATATCAACTTGAAATATTTAGCTTTACATTTCGTTTTGCAATTTATTCGACGAGGGTTGAATTTTATTTGAGAAGGCTTAGAACGGGCGAACTGTTATATTTATTTATGTATAAGTGCAAGTTTCTCGAGTTTTAGTAGGCATTCCATGTACGTAAAATAAACAAAACATTTGTCAAATAAATTGTACAACTTTAGAAAGAAGACATTTTTTTGGCAAATATGCATCAAAAATAGAATTGTCGTTGATGATATCGACGAAATTTAGGAGTTTTTACTTTTAGAAAATTAAAATTGAACAAATAGATGTCATTTAATAAATCTCTTTTTTCTTTTTCTTTTTTTTTTATAAAATTGCAACCGTGAAACTAATTAGGTGTCTTGTTGAAATAATACTAATTCTCTTATACAATTCTTTTCTTTTTCTTTTTTTCTTTTAAAGAAAGACGAACCTAAACGAGCTAATTTATAGCAAATCCGTCAAGGCAAAATTCGAAGCAATAACAAGAATATAAAAATACGAATGCAATCCGAAACTACATAATGAACTGAATTGTGGACAACCATATTTTTTCCACGTCTAATAGAAGAAAATAAATAAGACTCAAATTGAGAACATATACTCTTAATCACATAAAACACATTCTCTAACATCGATCTTCCTTAATCTTTCGTACTCTTAGAGATGGTTAATCACATCCACATCCGGAACATATGCTATGTAATCTCATAAAACATATTCCCTAACATCGATAAGTCCTCTTCCGTACTCTGGAGATGGTTAATCACATTCACATTCTCCTTCAATAATAATTTTCCTCCAACTGAAATTAGGGATTTCACTGCCGACAAAGCTGCAAAACCTTATGCCGTGGTCGGATCAATTATGTCTTGTCTTTTATCCGTCTCCCAACCTATATACCCACAGTCGGAATCTCTCGCAACCACCCTAATATATTATCAAAGTAATATAATTTAACCGTTTCTAATTATATATCTTAATAAAAAATCTCATATTTGAATAATTAGAAATGCAATTATTATCGATAAAAGGAATTTTACACCAAAGTAATCAACTCAATTCAAATTTAAATAAACGATATAGAAAAAAAAAATCTAAACAATATGATACGGGTGTAAATTCAGTTGCATTACATTAATTGGTCCAAAGTCCAAACCTAAGATTGAGGTTGATGGCTTCATTCATTAAACACTTTTGAAGTCGAAAATATCACCAACATTAATACATTCGGGTTGTATGCACCAATCTTAATACAACGATATTTAGAAACTCTTTATATTTATCTTGTACGAGCCACAAAACATATCTCAAATTAAACATTGACAAATTCAACTTATATGTTCTAACAATTTCAGCTATTTAATTCTTAATTTTTTTTATATAATCTAAGATTCTAAACATCGATGTATGTATCCCTAACTCAACGTGTCAAAACAACCTTCAATCTTCAATAATTTATGGCTATATGATCTTCAATGGACATCGTAATTTCTCTACCCAAGTGTCCTACCGCTTAGAAACAATATATTTTGGCAAAACTATTTTCATATGTTTACCATAAAATTAATTAATATGTTAATTCTGTACAAATATGTTCAATAAAGTTAAAAATTGCTAATAATTTTGTAGGAAAAATAAATTAGGGTTTAATGATAGAGACTAATACATAGATTTAAATTAAGAAATTAAAAATAGAAAGTCACATCATTGGGGAATATCTAGGGCAAGAAGCACGCCTTCATCCAATTGCACAAAAATTCCACTACTTTTGGACATCACCTCCATCATTTCCTCAACCTTAATTTTTCTCACCACTTTATAATAATTTCTCTCCTTCATTAATAATAAATGAATAATACTTCAAATTGTTGAAAAAATATTTATGCATGTTTTTTCAAGTTTCAATGTACCACCACAACCACCCATTTTTTAATATACTTAAATTGATATTTTCTATTTGTATAATTTATACTATTTTTTAAGCAAGTGACCCAAATTGATCTCTTGAACTCTAAAAATAATTTATTTTTTATTTATGTATTAATTGATTTCATCCAATTTTATTTCTTACAAGTTATCTAAATTTTTCTTTTTTGTCTCATTACTTCTCTTTTTAAGTTTTTTTAATCTTTTTTTATTATCATTTTTATCACTTTTCACCTATATTTTAAATTTTTATATTTAATAATATAACATCATCTTATGTTACTTATTTATTTCTTAATCATAAATTAATAATTATATTAAAAATAAATAAACTATATATTTAATAGATATTTTTTAAATTTTAATATTTTATACAACGATTACTTTTTAGTTGCACATGGTTGAACGTACACAATTGCTCGTTATGATTATATATTACAATTTACAGAACTTATCTCATTTGTCCTTTATGAAGGGAAAAAGACAAATATCAGAATGTCTGGGCACGTGTCGGAATCTCGGCCGTCGCGTGTGGATCTAGAATGAACCCGCGTCGCCGAGGAGTAAACCACACTCTCTCTCTCCCCTAGTTTTTACCTCCAGTGCGTGACACGTCATTAAACTCTAGTGGGTCCCACCGTGGGCCCACAAGCAGACACACCGGCACTCCACCTAGATATTTCCGAAGGCTCCTAATTTAAAGGCTAATGTCAATTTCCACCCCTGAATTAGTACTTTCTTTCAGATTTACCCTGAAAGATTTAAAAACAAGATGATGGTGATTACTTCTTATTAAGTTGCTTTAGAAAGCATGTTTTGCCGTCTAATTACTTTTTTTTGTCGCAAATCGCAATATTGGTGGGAATTCGCAAGCAAAGTGGCAAGAACAACGTTTTATTAATATAAAACTACTCAAGTTTGCTAAAAAAAGAAATTTAGTAAAATCAATATTATCTCTACCAAGTACCCAACCATCATTGTATATTTTACATTAAATTTCACCCATTTTTTCAAATAATTTAGTATGATTATCGAACTAAATATAACAATGCTCTTCAAATAACACTTTTGACTATATATGAATCCATTCGTTAGCATTATTAGAAAGTGTCAAGTATGGGGATTAGGCGTTTTTGTTTGATTTAATTTTACCTGATTCTGCGTTAGTTAAGTGATATTAAATTATTAGAGTATCGACCCGTATCAAAACCGTTATTATTCATTGATTAATTTTTATTACGAATTATGGAGACAAAGTGTGATTAGATGAAATCAGTGGCGGAGCCACTAGGTCTTGAGGGGGTACAATTGACCCCCTTCAAAAAAAAAATTATTATTTATATATATAGATATTTGTGTATGTAATTTTATGAAAATTTTCAATATTAACTCCCCACCGAAGTTAAAATTAATACTATTAAGGGTTAATATATTAAGTTATTTATCACCCTTAAATAATACTTTGGTAGACTCTCATAAATAAAATTTCTGGATCTGCCACTAGATGAAATTACAATTTATTAAAAAAATGTTTAAGTTTTTTAGTTTGTATCTAATTGGATTTAATTTAACTATATTAAAATTTTGTTAAATACTCAATATATTGTAATACATCCAATTAGCAACTCTTTTTAAACTATTTATAAAGATAAATGTAATTTAACATATCTAAATAATAACTATAAATTTTTTTAACCACTCCCCAAATGAGTAAAGGAATTCGAACTCGATCGAGTCATTACATTAAAGAAAGAAGTATTTAACCATTTGGACCAACTTCAGCTGGCAATATTAACTACAATTTTACTAAAATATTTTTTATAAACTCAAATTTCAAATATAAAATCATCTCCTTTAACTCAATTAATCTTCACTAATAAATTTGATTGAAAGCAATCCAAAAAGACATAATGTTGCCTGACCAACACTTTCTTATTAGAGTTGTTATATACATAAGAAATTATTAACATATGATTTTATTACAAAAGAAATTGCAATGGTGCTTAATTTCAGCTCTGGTATGTACATTATTATATATTTTCCCATATATAAGTGCAAATTATTAAAGCAAAATATGACCACATATTAATTTTCAAAAAGTTGAAGGAGGCGTGTGCAATAGGTGATTGCAACTCATCCCAATTTGTCAAAGCTACGTCACATTAGAAAGCTTTCTTATCCGAAATTACCAAAACACCCTCGTCTTTCTTTCTATAAATCCAAATCACCCTTCACCATATTTCTCCTCCATTCCATTGTCACTCTTCTTCAAGAATCACACAGAAAAAATCATACATAAGTATTATTTTCTGTATCTATTCATTTTGAGAGAGAGGAAAGATGTTAGGAGTTTTCAGCAGCTCAATAGTGTCTCCGCCGGAAGAGCTAGTGGCGGCGGGCAGCAGAACGCCGTCGCCCAAAGTGACGGCGGCGAAGCTGGTGGCGCGGTTTTTGGAGGCGAATTCTTCGGCGGTTTCGGTGCAGATTGGCGATGATGTTCAGTTAGCTTACACTCATCAGAATCAGCCCATTTTGCAGCCGAGGTATGTTATGCTCTGTTATGTGTAAAGGGAGTTAAGAAATTGGGGAAGTTTGAAGTGTTTTGTGATCATTTGGTGGTTTGGTGTTAAAAAAGATTGGATCTTTAAGAGGAATAGTTGTAATAATTTCTGGGTTGTGGTTTGTTATTAGTCCATGATTAGACTTTGTCTGCTTTTATGATTTTCATGTGTTGATGATGGTGATGATTGCTTAAAGAAGTGAACTCATTGGATTATTGGAAGTTGGAACGAGAAGATGCTGAAACAGTGAAACAGTATTCTTAATTGAGAAATTTACATTGAACTATTTGAGGTTTGATCTAATTATAAATAGATCTCTATTCTTTGCATAATTATATTGAAGTCCTTAAAAATATTTTTTCAATTATAAATCAATCTTTTTTTAGGGAGTCATATGTAATTAAAATAATTTTTTAGGGACTTTAATATAATTATTAAAAGAATAAGAATTAAGATGTAATTAGGCTAAACCTCATGATAATTCAATGTAATTCACTTTTCTTAATTTCGTTTTTCAGGGGGAAAAAAGACAAAGTATTGCGATTATCGATGAAAATCGTGATCTTCGATGTTATGAGTTAGTTCCTGATTTTCTTGCATGGATGCCACGTATAAATTATCGAGCCTAGGAATCTTGTTTAGTTCTTGGATTTCGATATGTTAGGTCCAGTTGGGTCTGAATTGCCGTATCAGTGCATCATAGGTCTAGATACATAGTGAATTCTAGATTTCTAGTCGGTATTTCCCACCGACGATGATTTGGGATTTCTTTTGGGGGTTGAGGGGGTCTCGGCCACCCTGCGAACCCCCATATGGTTCCATTCCATCACTGGTTGGAACCAATCTAGCTGCACTTAATGACAACGTTAATGCATTCATTGTGATTATGTAATTAGTTTTGATTTGGTCGAACTAGATTCGGGTCGGAATTTTTTCCCCACGCTGCTGGTCTATAAATTTCTGGTATTTGAAAGCAACTCTTGTTGAGTAATTTCAGGAAAGATATAGAAAAGATAATATCATTCAGACATTGAAAATAAAATTACTCCATCATGGCCAATGGTCATGTTAGGTGCGTCTACTATTGACCTCCATTTGTGGACTTAATTGATTTCAAATTGGACTTTATTGCGATTGGAGTTGAAAACAGGGCCCTTACCTTTCTTGTCTGCAATAGATAACTCTTGAATATGGATTTAAAACTGCTTATCATGTGACTGTTGAACCTAATTTTGGATAAGGAATTTTGCAGATCGTTTGCGGTTAAGGATGAAATTTTCTGCTTGTTCGAAGGTGCGCTAGACAACCTCGGAAGCCTCAAGCAGCAGTACGGGCTCGGGAAATCTGCAAACGAGGTGCTTTTGATGATCGAGGCGTACAAGACGCTTCGCGATAGAGCACCTTATCCTCCAAACCACGTCGTGGGACATTTGGAAGGGAAATTTGCGTTCATCGTTTTCGACAAGTCCACTTCTACTCTATTTGTGGCTACGGTGTGTACTCTAGGCGTGATTGAAATATTTCTCTTTAGTTTGGAGTTTGGAGTTGTTCACCAATAAAAATGAGTTGGTGTGTGTGTTTTGACAGGACCAACACGCCAAGGTTCCTCTCTATTGGGGAATTACTGCTGATGGATATGTGGCGTTTGCAGATGATGCGGACTTGCTCAAGGGCGCTTGTGGAAAGTCGCTCGCTTCTTTCCCGCAAGGTGAGTGAGGGCAAACTTGGTCATTTTGGCACATGACAAAGATGATAATTGAGGAACTTCTTTTTTTTTTTTTCTTTTTAAATTTAAAAATGACTTTTTTTTTTCTTGATATTTTCAGGATGCTTCTTTTCGACAGCATTGGGGGAGATTAGAAGCTACGAGAACCCGAAAAATAAGATCACAGCTGTTCCAGCTAAAGAGGAAGAGATCTGGGGAGCCAAATTCATGGTAAAGTTTGATGCTTCTTTCCTTTTAAGACAAAACAATATGGTACATATACACAAGAATATCTATGTGATAATGAAAATGACATACATATTAAGGGCCCTGCATCTCATTCCTCAATGATTCAACCTGTGGGCCTTCTCCCTTTCATGGCCTCCAACTCTTTAAAACATCAATAATCCCAACTTCTTAATAATTCGTATACACGCCTTTACCGATCCAAATTACCTATAGTTACACCATAACTATACGGCATCCTCAGATAAGATACCGGCGAAAAAAAGGAACACGAAAAAAAGAAAAAGATGATGAAATCCCAATGTGTACTTTAAAATTGACAAATGACAGATACCCAACTTCATAAAAGTAGTTCATAAATAGCCACATCTTGGTTCTTGCTTCTTTTGGTGATGATATTTTGTGTGTTTATGTGTGGATGATGTTCAGGTTGAAGGGCCAAGCATCATTGCAGCCACAAAATAGAAAAGATCTGTTGAAAGAGTGGGAATAAGTGAGAGCCATGTAAATAAATGGAGGAGAGACAATTTGCTGTTTGTTGGTGTCATGTTTATTAGATTGAAAAATCCTTAAAGAGTTGCTATCTTGTCTGCTTTTAGGGCTTGTTTTGTTTAATTGTTTGCTGCTCTGCTTTTTTCCAACTGTGGTTCTTGTAAGTGTATTTCTCTCTTGTTGTATAGCCTCTTTTAGGTGTTGTATGTGTAATAATTATGGAAGTATCAAGTATGTATCACATGTTTAAAGTTTTAGACTGATGAAATGGTGCATTATGCATCTCTTTTCATCCACAAGTTTTCTTCACCAGTTTGGGCTCGAATTCGAGCATTGGGTACGTATTGATCATGGATAATGTTTATACTTATTCATCTCTCCTTACAAATTGGATATTATGCCCAAAAATATTGTAACCATATATCAGTATTTTAATTAGTAAAAGTTGAAAAGTTTTATTTACTTATCAAGTTCGATCGTCAATTAAAAAAAGGTCAATGTTGGTAGTATAGAATTTGATCCTAAACACATAATTAGTGATTTGTGGCTACGAGAATTAATTGAAAGTTATAATGTTCGTTTTAGATATCACATTTAAGACGAATATATATCTACGGGATCTTGCTAAGCAAAATGTTATATTTCTGTCTAAAAACTAAATTTGCAAAAGAGAATCGAAGTTTTCATATTAGATGGTTTGAAAAGCATATATGGTTAGAGAATAGCGTAGGGGTCTAAGAATTTTCAGCCCCGGCTGTCAAAAATTATGGATCTGCCCCTGATCGCAATGCATGTATTATGGATATAATTTAGGGTTAATTTTAGACACCATTTTATTTTCTTTAGGTTCGGTGTGTTTTGTTTTCTGATCTTTGTAATTGTCCTACCGACTTTTCTAAAACATAACACTTATTCTCTTAAGACATTCCGGCATAATATTTCAAGAATTTTTTGTTCAATTTAAACTTTGAATGTCGATTTTTCTATTGTCACGTCGATCCAAGAATCAAGACCATTATCATTGTCTTCAAGAGGAACAAAATTCACATCTCATTCGATCTTATTGACCGTCGAAAACAAAGAAATTCACCTGTAAAATTTCGCCGCCCTTATGCCATTTTTATTCGACGATTCCTCCTTCATTGATTGTCGGATTTTGATTTTAAAACCTTCGTATTTATCTTTGCTTCGAGACCTTCGATTTGACCACTAAAAAGGAGTTAAATGTTAGAGGAACACCAAATTAAAAAAAAAATTGAAATTAATCTTAAAATTTATATTTTAGTGTTACTATGAATGTTGAGAAAACATCTTTCATCAATAAAGTGTGGCATTTTAATGGTCTAATGGTCAAAAGTATTAATGTTTTACTAGCCCTAAATTTTTTTTTGAACAGAAAATTATATTACTCAAAAGAAGCATCCGATATTACAAGAGCCGAAGTATGATCAGGGATATCGAAGTCCCCTTCCTGAAGGGTTGAAGCATTCCTGGCTAGGTTATGAGCTACCTTATTTTCTATTCTGCGAATACACTTTAGGGAAGTAACAGGAATAAGAGAAAGGATTTCCTTAATGTCGTCAATAATAGCACCACCAATGGAATAGTTTGAGTGATCGTCATTGAGCTTATTGATAATGTTCTGTGCATCGCCTTCAAGCTCCACATGAGACCAGCCTCTCCTGACTGCAAATTTCACGGCCTCAAGTGCAGCAAATATCTCGACAATCTCTGGGTTAAAATTGCCCAACCCCCGCTTCAAAAACCAACCCACAACATTTCCCTTTTCGTTTCTTGCTACAACCCCTACCCCAAACTGTTTGTCCTTTTCAAATATAGCTCCATTAAAGTTTAGTTTCACGTAAGGTACCACTGGGGGTTGCCATTTTAGCGACAAATTCTTTGTTATCACAACTGTGTGGCTCTCCACTTCCACCTCCCTGTAGGAATGCCAATAAGAGCGAGCGTATTGGATGAGCTCTAGAGGTGAAAAACATTCTCCTTCCATAAGCATCTTATTCCTGTTCCACCACATTGACCACACAATAACTAAGAATAGAGTTGAATCTTCCTCACGTAATCTGGTCATCACGGCCCATAACCATCCTTCCGAGCTCCCTCCCCATATTCCTATAACTGCCCAAGGCAGGTTGCTTATCGCCCATGTGATGCGGGCTGATGGGCACTCAAGAAAGACATGACGAGCATCTTCGCGTTCTGTTCTACAATAAGGGCACACCAATCCCTCACCACAAGCTCGTTTTCTCAAATTCGTCGCATTGGGGAATGCTTCCTTACAAATTTTCCAACAACACATTTTCACCCTTGGCGGAACTTTTGCATTCCATAAAAAACCCCAAGACCCGGCACTCCCTGAGCCTGAGGCCTTATCCTTGTACAGTAGGGAGAGAGCCACTTTATGAGCACTGCAAATGGAGAACCGCCCGTTATTATTATGGTGCCAAATCAGCAAATCTCGATTTCTTAATTTTCCCAATGGGACACTCAGAATATAGTCCACATCCACTGGCAAGAATTGTAGCACCCCAAACGAAAGGCGCCACATCCCCCGCACTAGGACCCGACACGTGTACGAAATAGAAAGTCCGCACACGCACCAAGTCAAAGCGAACGGGTGACAAACAA